>CM023482.1:81688313-81913420 GCA_013339685.2 Hyalomma asiaticum
TGCTGAACACTCGGATAAAGTTACAAGAGAAATTGTGGAAGAAGACAAAGACATTTGTATCAGGGGTACCTGTGCTTGTACTGCTCTTAAGACCCTCTCTCATAAAGGGATGACATACGTCCAGTTATCGATATGAAAAAAAAACAAGAAAGAATATTCATTACTGAATACGTTTAGCACATAAAACATGAATCAATGCGCGCGCGCGCGCGCGCGCGCGTGTGTGTGTGTGTGTGTGTGTGTGTGTGTGTGTGTGTGTGTGTGTGTGTGTGTGTGTGTGTGTGTGTGTGTGTGTGTGTGTGTGTGTGTGTTTTATGTAGCGTGGCTTTGCGAAAGTGAATTGCTGAAATTTCAGCGACCTGCCTTCCTGCATAATTGTCCTCTGCTCTATAGCGCTATAGCGCCATCGGCACTTGCAAGGACAGCCATTGCTGCTCAGCGCAATCAACACCAAACGTGACTTGTCCCTCGCACACAGTTTACGAGGCCGCAGAGAAAGTCACCTAAGTCCGGATGCAGAGAACGCGTAGTTAAGACGTAGAACGTAGTACACGCGAGTAGGCACGCATGTTTCCTGTTAACGACGCGGGTGGCGGCGATGATCATACGGTCGGCATACTTTTTTACCAGTACACGAATACAGAGCTTTAACATCTAAGCAGACCCCCTTCTGCGCCTTTGAGTAAAGTATGCCGTTTGAAGGTGCATCACAACCAGGTTAATGCTGCTAGTTAACGGCTAACGTATGTAGGTCCTGCCATTTACCACCAGTCTTGTGTTGCAGTCTCTCGTGCCACAGTGTCTTCGTGCGACATGGTATAAGTCCTCGAGCGGAATTACACGTCACGGCGCCGGCAAGTCGCACAGAAGCCGGAGCTGGCAGCGACAGCATTTCACGTGGTGCGGCGGCTGTTGTCGACACATCGGCTTTGCGGCAGCACGGCCACTCCCGGTGTCGTGATTGTAGTATGTAGTAGATGCCTAAGCATGGGCTGTCGCAGCAGCGGCCGGCGGTACGACGTATTGGCACGCCCGAGTGACGATGCTACGCAGGCGTTTGATCTTACGTTGAATTTCGATGAACGTGATTACGTGTTGTTTGTTTAGCGGGATGTGTGCATATACATGACCCCCATATATATGTACTACGAGCGCGCTCAATCTATTTGCGAGATGCACGAACTCTATAATGCTTGAAATATGATGCGTGTCCGTGAAGCACCTTCATTATGCCTAGATAAGTTTATACTTTGCTCAGGAAAGCTTATATCGCTGAGTGATGCACATTTGATGCGTTATGTCGAAATATTAAGGATTTTGTATAAGCTTTGTTCACTGTTATCAAGGTGAAACGTATCGTGCTGTTTGAGTAATGAGTAATTTTTGTAACTTAGTGAGAAGCGTGTTGATTCATTTATAGTGATCTATGTCTAGCAGTTCTTAATTTTCTTAGAACCCGTTAGTGTTTTCATTATTTTTTAATTTCCTTAGAAGAGAAAGGAAACCGGCCGGAACGTTTATCGGGTGTTTGTGCAGTTGGAAAGGCAGGGACTTATGCTGGTGAAATGGGTCATTATTTTCGTGATTTTAATAGCATTCGTATTTTTTAAACTGAGTTTCAAAATAATTGAAACCGGTAAGTCACGTCGCCTGGTGATGAAACCAAACGTGCGGCTGCGACAATTAAATCGACTAACAATTTTCACTTACAAAAATTGTGCAAGCAAAACAAAGAACAAGACTCCTAATAATTTCCTATCGACACATTCCTTCCCTTTTAATTTTTATTCTATATACATACGTATTAAACACCCGACACTTGGACAATCCCACAAAGTATATACGTTCCACTAGCATTCACACTCTCCATCAACATCAACAGCTACAACGAAAACAGGAAAAATACGTCATCCCCATCAACACTTATTATTATTATTATTATTATTATTATTATTATTATTATTATTATTATTATTATTATTATTATTATTATTATTATTATTATTAGGTATGGTGACATAAAACACACAAGGACACAAAGGGAAGAAGTTAGCAGCAATCTGGCAACTGCCACCGAGTGGGGCACAACGCCTTCTTACTCTTTCCGGCGGAGGGAACAGATAATAACAACAGCAGAACATGCATTCTTGGTCGAAAAAGCGAAGTCAGCGGTCAGTATTTGGCTTATCAAGTCGAGTAAACCACAAAAGCTGCTGAGGACATCTCTGTGGACAGTGGGAGGGCGTCCGGGGGAGACACCAAGAAAAATTGAATTGAAGGGCGCGCAGCCATCTATTTTTTGAGACAGACATCCGATCGAAGGCGCCTGACCGTTTGTACTCCTACAGCGGCCAGAATTATCTACTATGACGCAGTTGCAACACGCAGTGCTTTCGAGTTACTAAAGTTATCGCAATGTAGTCGCAACGTAGTAGCGATGTAGTTGCAAGAGAAAATTGGCTGAGGCTTAGTTTATCCAGTTGTTCGGCGGTAGGAGTGTAAGCGTGCCTTCGATTGTCTTGCAGAGCAATGAATTCGGTTTTTTTTTGCAGGATTGCTTTTTATTTTGTCTTCAGCGCATTGTGCGCACCTTTCTGTATATTTAGTGTTCTTTCCAAAATAAACCAGTTGGTATAGTGTGCGCTTGTACCTGTCCCCTCGTCAAGTCCCTGACATGTGTTGCGCCGCTGCCCTTTACTTAAATATGCATTAACCAGTCCAGCAATGAGTTTTATGGTTAAGAAAGACGCTGTAATGGAGGGCTCCGGAAATTCCTACCACCTAGCTTCTTTAATGTGCACTGACAACGCACAGCACACGGGCCTTAACATTTGGCCTCCATCGATATGCAGCCGCCGCGGCCTGAACTCTTAGCAAGCGCAGCGTAACAAACACACGAGAAAGAGACACGTAGACACGCCCGTCCTGTCTACGTGTCTCTTTCTCGTGTGTTTGTTCCGCTGCGCTTGCTAAGATGCACTAGTTTGCCGCCATTTCAATCTTGGCCACAGAGTAAGTCGAGCGCATGGACTCTCTCTGAAACACCAGATCTATAACACCAGGACTGTTACATCCGCAGGCTGGTCCTACGAAGCCTGCCGTTTTCGCCGCCGCATACGCGCGCACAAATGTTGCACAGATGGACCAGCGTTCTCACTCATTACTTCCATCGCGCGACCACGCCATAACGGCTGTACAGAATCATCTGAAGCGACTGTAGCGCTAACCCGCTAACCGACTTCGCAGAGAGAGCTTGGAAAGAGCGGTGAGTGCAGTAGTCAGCAGCGGCGACGGAGCGCGGCCAGTAATGCGCCCGCTCGCACGCACACTCACTCACTCACTCACTCACTCACTCACTCACTCACTCACTCACTCACTCACTCACTCACTCACTCACTCACTCACTCACTCACTCACTCACTCACTCCACTCACTCACTCACTCACTCACTCACTCACTCACTCACTCACTCACTCACTCACTCACTCACACAGGCGCGCGCATACACGCGGCTGCGGAGTGTGCCCAGTCACGCGGCATCTGTTCTTCCCTTCAAGTCCAAATGGAGATACATAGCGAAACTCACTCGACTAGTTTAGAGCTTTCGCTTTAAAACTTCATTGCGTATCCGGCGTGTTCATGGACTGGGCCTACAGATGTCGACCAGGAGGTCTTGTCTACTAGCTGCTTCCTTGGCCTGCTAGATTGCCCAGAAAATCGAAGTATTTTTAACAGTTGTGTCTGTTTCAGGCAGTTCTCAGCGCATATCGCGGAACCACCAGTTTTGTACCTGTATCCGATTGATTGATCGTTTGATTGATTTCTGGGGTTTTACGTACCAAAACCACGCTATGATTAAGAGAGACGTCGTGGTGGAGGGCTGCGAAAATGTCGACCATTCGGGGTTCTTTAACATGTGCTGACATCGCATTATAACTGCGTGCGAAGGCAGCCAACGTTCACCGCAGGTGGGCGAGCATGGCTCGACGCTTATCTTTGCAGCATTCCAAAAGCCAGAGCGTCATGTCGATGGCCCCTTGGACGTGTGTTGGATACCCTGAATACAACACGGGGAACAGCCTGCTTTGCATAAATGCCGCAAACGCGAGACGAATGCCAGAAGAGGCAGCAGAAATGTTTTAGAGGCCCCTTGCTCTTCTTTTCCGCCTCTTCTTTCAGCCTTCTTTAATGTTTCACTTTCTTTGTACGGTAGGTGGTCCCGTTTCCGCACTGCTGTAAGGGACTTGTGAAGTGGACGCAATGCTGTTCTTACATGTCATTGTTGCCGTTTTTGTTGTAGTTGTTGTTGCAAGGAAACAACAACAGCATATGAAGTGCTAAGTGGCCACTCGTCTTTGAGGAGTTGTGTGTCCTCATTGATGATGCTTAACCCCTTCAGTTTTCTTATACATATGTCCTAGCAGTGCTGCGTCTGGCCGTAACCCTGCGAAGTGGCTATGCATTCGCGACCCAGGTGTTATTAACAGATGCAGTAACGTAACACTATCGGTCGTACGCCTGGCATGTGGTTGAGCACGAATTCGTCCATGCAACATGACCCCCACTATTACTCCGCGTATTTTACTTGGCACTAACCCTACCGCCACGATTCCCAACAACTACTCCATCAAACTAGAATATAGAAGCCGTTAGTAGAGATGCACTCGTTATGGACATTAAAAAGAAATTAACATTAGAAAGATATTATCGTTCTAAGTTCTTAGTTAGTGTTGGACTAAAAGGTCAAGATAAATAGGACTGAAAACAATCATAAGTAAAGAGTGATGATCTACCGGTAATACGTTCTGGCTCTTTCATTCCAATTTCGGTATATACCAGTTGCACAATACGCGAGCTTTTTTTCGTTCATTCCCTGATTTTTGCGACTTCTTAGTAGGTTTAAACTTGGGGTCACGAGAGGTCAACTTTCCGACAATAGACTTACTGCTAGAGCCACGAAGCAGGTCAAGAAATTCTCCAAAACCAAAAAGCAAAAATAAAGAAAAGGAAACATGGGTCAGGATAGGAATAGAACCCACACCTTTCTGGTGCCAAGTAAGCGCTAATGGGTCAGTGGTCTCAAAAAAGGAAAAACAAAATTAAATCCACCTCCACTCCTGAAATCTGAAATCACCGCTGTTTACTTTAAATTCTGAGCAAACAGTGGAAATGGTAAGCAAGCCTCACCATCTGGCCTATGCAGATTGAATTCTTTCACCGTTTTTCATCATCTCCTTCTTTCACTCCCATTTATTTTTTTTCCCTTTAGCTCTAAGTCTTCTTCTTTCTTTTTGTCATCTTTATTTCTCTAGCTCTTTCCAAATTGCACTCTCACCTACTTTCCCTCCTCCTCGCCTTCACATCACTCTTTTTTCTCACTTTTATTTCCCATCCCCTTGCCATAATAATGTACGGCTACGCTATGTTAGGAGCTGCTTAACACTACCCACTTTCTTATGGCGCGTGAAGTGTGCTATACAAGGCTATGCCACGCTTTATTCCGTGCCTTACTTGCTTCCTTCCTCCTCACCCTTGCTTTCTTTTACCACTTCATTGCCATACTATATTGTGCACAGCTATGATATTTTAGGAGCTGCTTGATACATTCCCGCTTTCTGTGGCTCCTACTGGTGAAGCCTCCCTAGCTTTAGGCTGCCGCCTACGGGATTTCGCCAAGCGTAAGTAGCGCCGGTGCAAAAATTCCCAAGCAACCCATGAAGAACGTATAAAAAGCTGTTAGTATAATCTTCCCCGTGCCTGCTCATACGCCATGAAAGCTTGGTAATTCGAGCTGAACTAAAAGGGGCTGTACGGTTACTAAGCTCACGTTCCACCACCTGTTACACTAGCGAAATGGCGCCGCTCTCACACGATTTCCTGTGCTAGCTATAAGCCCGGCAACGCTTATCAGGCTCCTGCTTTAAAGATAAACCTTAAGCGCGTACCAATTAGTCTGGATCACTAGTCTAAAGGAAAGTGAAAAGGAAAATTCCAAGCGACTTAGAGCGTAATAAACATGCTATAACATAATGTTCCCCGTGCCTTCGTACACGTCAATGTTTCTGCATTATTCTTCTTGAATTTCCACAACACAGACACTGATTCAGTACTACCTTAGATTGAACTTTAACAAACCTTAAAGGGAATAAGCTGCCTAATGAATATAACTCAACTTCATGCTCTTTGACGAAGCGCTAGTATTTATGAGGGCCGTGTTGTACGCCACTGCACACTGTCCACTCTTACAGTTTATATTCGAGTTGATTCCCCCCTTCTCTCACAGAACTGCCGCTAATATTGTTTTTTTGTCCGACTTCAGCCTAGTCAACAACTTAGGAGGGTCTCAACTTAAGTGATAATCACTCCGTGCCAACACGTGTTCTAGCCTCCACGTCAAGCCCAGGTCACGACCCCTCAGGCGTCTAGCTTGATCTTCGAAAAGAAAGAAAAAAAAACCAAACACACACAAATATGTCGGGCAAGCATATCAGATTGCGCACGGTAGTACGTGACTTCTGTGTTTCCCGCTTGCACCACTTATCACGCCTGCCTTCTTCCCTTCTATATTCTTTCTTTCTTTTTGTCTCCAGCTCATACAACTCTCTCGGAAGTGGAAATAAACCGCGGACGCTAAGAAGCAAAATGATAAACGACACGTGAACGTAGAGGGGGAAACAGGGCGGCTACCACTAGAGGGATTACGGAGGAAATCCGCTTGGACGGCGCGTAAGCCGTAAGTAGCCAAGTTGACCGGGTTCGTGTGCTTAGAAGCTTTTAACGGGCGACAACCGCCTAGACCAGCATAGATGAGCCGTTTGTAGAAGTGTGATGCTAAAAGCAATGCGCCGCTGCAGTGTGTTGTCCTTTCGTTGTTCTCTTTTGTAAACACTGCCGCGGCTCCTCGAGAGTGATGAAGAAGAAAACTACGTGAGCAGACCAGAATTGAGGACGACGACGACGACGACGACAACAACAACAACAACAACAACAACAACAACAACAGACCGTGTGCGTTGCGGAGAACGTGCGCCTTAGCGCAATGTCTTTCACGGCGCGGCTGCTGGGCGTGGTTCCACAACTGTTTTTGATGCGGCTGGGAAGGCCAGCAAGTTATGGTGGTGCCCATGAGAAACTGTAAATATAAAGCAACGTGCGTAAAGCCTCGAATCTAGCCAGAAAAGTAGACGTCTATGATCATAAAGCGAAAATAAAGTTGGTTCTATTTCACTAGACATATGCGCCACTGTGCCAATATGTTACGTTATAAAACACGAAAGGCTAAATTACGACGGGCGCTGGAAATCACTTGCGTTGTACCAAGAAAGGATTCGCTCCATTAACAAGATAAGTATTCACTAATTATCAGCGTAATGAGCGCGTACCACCGCAACCTCTTGTATCTTATCAAGGAAACGCTTAAATTATAAGCTGCCCTAGCCCGAATGAACGAGCTACTGCGTGAACAGAGCGGCCAGTTTTGAGCTTTTAGTCGCATTGTCCGCCGGGGTCGGCATTACGCAACATGGGTTTTCCGTACCATTTGAAATCGAAGCATTCCTGTGTTGCATAACGCTGACATAAGGCATGATTCGATTAAAAACAACGCGCATTGCTTGCCGCTAGGTGTCGTTGGGATAATTCCAGGCTTTTCTATAAGTCACGCGTCCCACCTGATCAACAGTTACATTTACCATCTCCATTTCATTTTATAGGCTTTTGCTGCATACGAGTGGCTGTGATCACGCGCTGCATCGAAAGTAACAATTACTCGTAATTAGCTGTTGTGTGGAAACGTCGGCAAATGGAGAAGTAATCTTGCCTAGCGAGTAACAGCCATGACAGTGGAGATAATGCAGTTGTTTGTGTTTGAAGGTTTCTGCCTTGCTTCATGGTGTTGTTCCTTCGCACTCAGAGTTAATGCTCCCTTGTGCTAATCCGTTGTACAAGTTGCAGTGTGTCGGAGAGGCGCCCACATGTCAGGCGAAATGTTGAGGCCCGTGTGCTGTGGGATGTCGGTGCACGTTAAAGAACCCCAGGTAGTCGAAATTTCCGGAGCCCTCCACTACGGCGTCTCTCATAATCAGAACTGGTTTTGGAACGTAAAACCCCACAAAACAACAACAACATGCGCTCATGTGTTATGCGTTCACATCATTCACTTCAACGCCAACAAGCATGTAAAGCCTGATAACTGCTATATCGATAAGTTATTCTCAACAGAACGAAGCACAACTTGAAGATCAGCCGAGCAAGAAAAAAAAAGAATGTAGTGGATGGATAAGCAGTAGGGTAGAACAGAAAATAACGTAAGAAATAAAACAGCCAACCAGAAGGGGAGAAAACAAAAACAAAAGAAAAAGAAGTTGCCGTCGTGGGATACTCCATATTCAAAAGGCGTTGGTCATTTTATGTCGAAATTCATGAAATTTAATTATAGTCAACGGCGTTTTAGTCACATTGCTTCTTTCCCCGTAGGCAACGGATTGGTAGAGAAATTACGGGTGTAATCGAAAGGGAGGAATATCTTTCCATGAGAAATAGTAATAATGCTTCGTCGAACAGTGGGCAGCAATAAGTTTCTTTTAGCTTTTCTAGTTTCGGTGCGAAGCGAGAAATGACGACGTCATTCTTTCCCCTTCCCTTTCACTTGCCCTCTTTTTAAAACCGTCCGCGCGTAAACTTGATCTGCGAAGTATTATCTAACTCGCAGCCTTCTTCTTACTTCTACGCGCGTACACTCACGCACTTTAGATTCTAATTTGTTGGAGAGGGAAGTGGTGAACTACAAAGCTGGGTCATGACAATCATATATGTCAAGACCAGCTGAAAGATACGGGTAAGAAATGAAGTTAATCTATTCAACAGAATAGTCACACAGCGTTAAAGCTTGCGAGAATAAAGTGCGGTCAATGTCTGGTCGTACTGGCCCACGAATGCACCGGATGTAAAGCACTGGGGAAATGTAGGGCACGGTAGAGGCTGCAAAGTGTAGCTATACGGCTGCTGGTGTCCGGCAACTAACCCGATGCCCTCGGCTGGGTCACTGCAGAAAGCAAACGTGAAAGACATATTGGAGCTATATATTTAGCGTTTCAGCGTTCGCAGTAATCTGAACTGCGGAGCCACGTATGCCGCAGCTCCCGAGAGTGTTCTTTAACAGACACTGATTTATTGCTGCCTTTGGTGGTATAATGACGCCTACGTTCAACATGTGCGCGCTGACAAAGTGGATCTTACGAAAAGCTGACCTATATAGCTGTCTTTTCACGACTTCCTTTTCTCCGATAGATTTTTTTTGTTTCATTTTGTTGCTTGTGAGCACACACGAGAAGCTAATGCAGCATTCTTCTAGCAGCCCGCTGATGCTGCAGAACGTGGTTATTTAATGTGGTGAATTATCAACGGGCATCTACATCAGTTGCCTGTGTATGATGACGTTCACGTGCTGATGTGTATCTGTGAAGGCTTGTCTCATTGGACAGTAGTATTTACCCTGGTCTACTTTTCAGTGGCGCCCATCATTAATGATAAAGAACAGTAGGATGTACTCTGAAGAGTTTAACTTTAGCTCTAAACACACACCTTTTAAATGCGTAAGTGGTCCTTGATCACCTCAACGGGAAATCTATCCGTCCGTTTCTAACGTAAGACGTATTACTATACAAAGAAGGAAATGTGTCAAGGTTCTCGTGGCGGTGACGGGTTTCCAGTCTGCGTCTCCACCCTCCAAAGCAGAGAGTTTAAACTACCAGGCTATATACTCACGCTTACAGAACGTGTACACATCTGAGCCATATGAATGCTTTGGACGCGTGCAATAAATAAATAAATAAATAAATAAATAAATAAATAAATAAATAAATAAATAAATAAATAAATAAATAAATAAATAAATAAATAAATAAATAAATAAATAAGAAAAGGAAAGCAGTGTGAAAGGAGAGCACTTGTTGAAACACCTTTGCTATATAGTGGAAAAAGAGGTCCTCTAAAGGACAACATGTAAAGCTGATACGGTGCATTTTACACGTCAGAAAATTTTCGATATTCAGAAAATGTAGTGCCAAACATGGGTTTCGCTAGTCGCGGTACGGGCCTTCGCTTAGGCCGTTTCGGATTCTGTCGAAGACTACAACTGATTTGAAAGGCCCCTGCCTATACTGCCTGACAACAAGGTTCCATGGAAGGCCGCAAGACAGAGCAAGTGCAGGAAATACAAGCACGTGGTATTGGACGTCATCGTGAAAAAATAGCGCACTACTCACCTCAACGTTGTGCCAAAGGACGACGCAGTAGCAGGTGATCACTAGCAAACGCTTGCGCATCACCTAGGCAACAGAGGAGGTTCTTGAAGTTTCATTTAATGTTGCTATTATATCTCTGGTTATGCGACAGATAAAATACAAAATGTCTACGAACTAGCTTCCTTTAACCAAATCGGTCACGGCGTTATAATGTTATTTTAATTACAAGGAGATGTGTTGCACGTGCATTTGCATAAAGAAATCGTAATTGCCTTCGGCGCCTTTAACTGGGTCGCTTTTTTTTTATGTTATCTTCGCAAGCATTTTCAACATTTCAAACCTGCAGCATTTCAAACAACTGAGAGAAAAAAAAATATTTAGGGATAACGCAGCTGCTGAAGGTTTGCAAGCAGGAAGATAACATAAATGCTAAAGCTAAGGATCTCATCGCGCGCATACAAAAATAAGCGAAGTTACTACAGCGTCCGAAGAGAAAGACAAAATCAAAGGCACTGCCACTGGGCGAGGTGATTGGGCTATCTGTCTTTAGGTTAACTTTATTGGTTAGTAAGGCCAATGTTATCAAACACGGCGAGAAACACGGCTGTCGAATATCACGGCAGACTTCGAGGCACGATATTTGCATACAATTAGGGTTAAAAAACAAAATGAGGGGGGGGGGGGGGGGGGGGGTTGGAGATGGTTTTTCGAGGATCTGTTTGCATAACCACAGCGCCTATCAGACCGCAACGCAACGAGCGTGCTCATTCACATTTATCGTTTCTCTTCTCCAATACGTACAGAGCTGGATCGAAGACCACTCGGCTTTCGTTCGAAAACAAATACGCCGATTTATTTTTTCCGTGTCTCGCGTTCACTATACCTTATCGGGGCGCTTACCGTGCGTGCTAACCATTTACACGGGGAAGCCTTCCTTCCTCTAGGCAAGAGAATCCAGTAACTACCCTCGTTTAGCTGGCCGCTTATCGCACGACTAGCTGGCTCGTGTGTTTGCTTATTCCGGGCGAAACGATCTCTATTTTTTCCGCGCGCCATGTTCCGAGCTAGATTGGGCCGCCCTTACGGGCTGTGCGAGGGCGTTCTCTTGTAACCTCACAATGAATGCATCTTTGTCACGGAATCATTAATCTCCCGCAGAAAATACCCAGCGCTTGCGCTGTTCTGTGCGAGTTACAAGTATGCTGATACGAGTACATTAAGAGAGAACAGAGTACGGGATGAGTCGACTGGAAGCGATACGCTGCGCAGACGCATAATGCTCTTACGCGCGGCAAATATACGCGATCTTTTGTTTGTAAAAAAAAAAAAAAGAAAAGAAAGCGGGTCAAGGAGAGATGAGCGGGTGTAGAATGGTAAAGCAATCAAGCAGTAAGGGGAACTCAGAAGCTAAGCAGCCAATTCGTCATCGCATTCTTGGAGCTAAAACGTCAGTCTTTAAATAGATGCTCTAACTGCAAGAATGCTTATTGATTGATTTGTGGGGTTTAACGTCCTAAAACCAGCTTTGATTATGAGAGACGCCGTAGTGGAGGTCTCAGGAAATTTCGACCACCTCGGGTTCTTTAACGTGCACTGACGTCGCACAGCACACGGGCCTCAACATTTCGCCTCCACCGAAATGCAGCTGCCGAAGCCGGGATTCGATTCCGCGACCTTCGGATCAGCAGCCGAGTGCCATAACCACTAGACCACCGTGGCGGGGCAAGATTGCTGAATGAATGCCCAAAATATTACCGAGGCTTTCCCGGGCTCTACGCAACAGATGAAAGAAGAACAGCTCAAGTTGTGCTCACTGCTGTGCTCCTGGTCTCGCCAAAGTTTTGTGTTGCCTAGTTCGATGTTGTCATTACAGAAATGCCGTACTCATAAAACTGTGTTCGTATAAACGTACTCATTTATTTATCTTCTGCACAGCCCCTTATTTCATTGCGTAGTCAGTTCCGTAGTCTACTGCGCAGTAAATACTGTGCTGTGGCGAAGTAGGAAGTGGGCACGCAGAGAGACAGCGAGACATGAGGCAAAGGCAGGGAGCTTAATCACACCAAGCCGGTTGGCTACCCAGCACCAGAACAATCCTTCGGATCTTATGAACACAAATACCATTATTGCATTAATTTGTCCCAGGAAAAGTGTAAAAGGCTAAGTGCACCAATTTTGACGCAAATCATCCATGGGAATGTTTGTCGCCGTTGATTAGATAGCACATATAATGTGAGAGGGAGGGGGCGGGGTCACTGCAGTGTGACACATACTCGCAGTACCACATGCCCCGTGACCATATAGTTCGTAGGATAACAGGTTGGACAGACAGACAGACAGACAGACAGACAGACAGACAGACAGACAGACAGACAGACAGACAGACAGACAGACAGACAGACAGACAGACAGACGGGTGGACGGATGAAAGAAATAAGGAACGAACGAAACTTTAAATGTACCCAAGGCGTCTCATGAATAGTTATCGCTATAAAGCAGTCCGCTTCACATGGATGTTAAAAAGGCCCTCAGGCAAAAAAGCACAGTCACAAATCTGAAGCGACTGGACAAATCGCTTGCCCGCGCCATGCAGGTAGCTTTTTCTTTTTCTTTAAAGCACATCATTCTCAAATGCAAAATCTAGACAGTGCACCGCACACGTACGCAGGGCGAAACGACCAAAGCGGCTACACAAATCTATCTCGACGAGAGGACCGGACTGTTAGGCAGTGCCCCGCCGCCGTTCACGTCATCAAAATTTGAGGCCAGCTCTTCAGAAGCAACAGTAACGTATATATGTGGACGCCGGGAGCCGGGATTGCCGTGACTGCGTCTGATGCGAGCGACGAAATCCTGTTTGGAAGTCACGACGACGGCTTCCAATACAAGCCGCCACAACAGCAAGATGGCCTTTACCTCTTCATTCTCTCTGTCTCTGACTCCATTTAGTTCATGCGGTGGCGGAAAGCGCTTTACGGTGATCGATAACTCCCGCTGGCGTGTGTGCTACTATATCACTTAATGGGCAATCGGACGGGACCCATCGTCGGTCGCCACTGCGTCTGGCAGTCGAGAACAGAGAAGCTGGCGAAGCGACGTATGAGGAACAGGGCCTGCAAGGGCTCCCCAGGACTTCGCTTGACAGGTTATAAAGACGCGGTGCCACACTTTCTATGGCTTGCCTCGCCCACATCCAATGTTTGGCTCTCGTGAAAGGAGATTGAGTCCCTTGGCGACAGGACGCCTAAGAAGTCAACACGGTCTTCGCCCGCGACGATGGAAGGTGTAGGGAGAGAGAACGGAACTATTCTTGGAAAGTTGGAAATAGCATATAAGCGTATGATGAAAACGCCTAGCAAACGGAAGAGGAACGCGGCTGCCTTGTGCGGATATGCGTGCAATACGAGAAAGATTGTGGGAGGAAGAGAACATTATATCCGGCTTTCCGATCGCAACTTCGAAATAACAAGAAAAACCATTGAAGCGCAAACAAATTAAAATTGCAGGGTCGGGTAAAGAGAAATAACAAAGAATACGGGTGATACATAAAAAAATGAAGGTGCTGAACCAAACATTACCGTATTGTTTACCGTGACATAAACACACCCGTTCAGCTCTTTCATATCACTAGTGCAACTGTGTTTTTGTCAACTTCTTCATCTGGTGAGTTTTGGACGTGTAATGCGATGGTAGCAATCGGGTTCTGAGGCTCTTACGTCATGTAACCGTGTTCATGTGAAGTAAGCACAATCTTCGTTCGACGACTGTCACAGCTGGACCACGTTTATGATTTTCCAGCAAGTCAGCCAGTCACACTGCATCCACGCAGCCACGATACTTCCGCGAAACAACAAGCAACGTTAGTACCTGGGGATTTTTCGAAGCATTGTAATTTTTGTTGTTTCTCTTTCATCATGGCTGATAGAGTGCGGCGATGAGTGGACACGCCTGCACTGATAGTCAGAAGTACGGTCGATGTTATGTGTCGGTAATGTCTAATCAAAATTAACGAATAGATCCTCCTAGGACTTGCTTTTTATGACAGCAGGGATTTACCCGCCTCCTGCCATTCAGTTTGGTGACACTGTCGCTTACGAGAAAACAACACGATATAGTTGTGCGAACGTGCAAAATTGTCAAAGCATTCAGAGAACGCAAAAGCATCTACGGCTGCTGCGAGGGTTGCGGCTTCAATGCTATAAGGGAACACGCCATGTCCCAGTCCACTGTACAGTGTACGTGAAAGGAAGTAAACTTCCTGAGCTGCTCGGTTACTCCAGGTAAGGCCGTAATGAAGTGTTCATACTCATCAGAAACCAAAAGTCGTATTACCGCGAAGCTAACAATTTCAACAGACTTGATTCCGAGGCGGCACAAATCAGAATTTCTAACTACGATAAAGCGTGCACGTTCCTTCAGTTACAACAGGAGCGTTTAATAATTACTGTTGCGCACAATGCGAGCCATGAAGAACTTTTAGGATTGTGCTTGTGCCACGAACGTGCCCTCAAGTGCATGGCGCAACTATGCGGTGCTGAAATGGCGTTGCATGTAAGTGCTAAGCTTCTTTTGTACTAATTAAGCAAACGTCGTCGGGGTTTATTCTTCATTCTCAAGAAAATACGATGCATGTGCGTTTGAATTAACCGTGATTCGCTTGTACAATGAGTTTACGAAACTTCCCTTTTTTTGTCATGCCGCATCAGTCCAGTTAAGCACGGCCTTTTAATTGACAAACTTTCGTAATAACTTGCCAGCGCCGCTGTTTGAACAACACTCCAAAGGAAGATCTTATTGTATATAGTAGCTGTGAGAGGCGTATTAAGCTTTTTTTTTCTTCAAGCGTCTAACCCTTTCTGGCGTATTTTGCAAGCATGCGGTGTGCTTAACAAGAAAATGCCAAATCACAGCTCAGTTTTGTTTTTCTAGTGAGCTTTCTCATCTTTGACTTACGCAACACCAAAGTGTCGATTATGTTGGATCTGCTTTAAGAACGATTAACAATTCTCGCTGGACAAACTTCAGTGTTTAAGAGAGGATAAAAGAAACGAAAGCTAACAGTTAGTAATGAGTAAAGCGTATGGTAGTTTCGCTATCATTTAACTGAGAAGGAATAAAATAATATTTTTCTAAAGAAATTATCGCGTAACACACGAAACAATAAGCAACGGTAGGCGACGTGAGCAGTGTTCACTTCGTTTAAGCCAATGGCTCCTTCTGCGCTAATATCACGAAATAATTTCTCACAATCTGGTCAAATTAATGTTTTCGTCAATACCCTGCGAACAGATTCCATTACGGGTAATTGAGTCATACTTAACAAACTCCAAGAACTCCAAGGAGTACTAACAGTTCGTGCTCGCTGTAAGAGTGGTGGATACTTTTTAAAAGCGACGAAAAAAAAAAAGCTCAATCTACTTACGCCAGCGTACTCGCGAACTGAAGAAGATAAAAGAACAACTAACGAGTATTCTGCGCGGTAATGAAGAACCTCGACTCAAATTTAAACGAAGCAGGGAAGTGCGTGAAAGGCTTATAGCCGCCAGCCAGGACATCTTTACCGCGTCCTTAATATGCGTACGATTTAGAAATTTAAACCCAACATTTTATGCGGGACGTCCTTTGTTTACCCAAAGCTCAATATCAAGGTACCTTGCAGTTTGAAAACTGTGAAGGTTTCAACCATCGCAAAGCCACAGCAAGAGCAACAAATAGCTTCAATTTTGCCACGTTGCCTGTTGGCCTGTACAGCTTTAAAACTCTTCAGCACTATAACACAATTGATACACTGAAAATAGAAAAGCATGAACGAAAAGTGTGCCGCTTATTCTTCGTCTTTGTTTCATGCCACTGCCTGAGGTGTTCACAACAACCCTTGCAAAATTTATTGGCTGAGCATGCTTCTCTTAAGCAGCCATGTTATTGCACTTAGTTTCCATCATCTTCCTTCGCTTGAAAGCTCTTATAGGGCGCAATTTTCAGTTGCAAATAGATTTTCCACATGTTCGGACATATCCTGAAACAAACTTACATGTACTGTGCACGTATACGTTTTGCCTGTACAGGTATATTTCTTGAAATTCAAGCACATATCTGTTAAATGCAATTACCACGCTACAAAAGTCACAAATGTCATTGTGAACATTTGTCGTCGGCCTCTGAAGTCGCCCATTGTTGAACGGACATTCTCGAAAGCGCCCAGTCGAAATAAATGTTTCTCTGCAAGACATGTAATCGTGGGACCACACATAGACAAGAAGCCTAGATCCGAAATCACTGAGAATAAATTTAATCTCCAGGTATCCAACATCTTATACGACGCTAGGCGTTACTTCTCGAACTGGCATACCGCACCACTCGCTTGCTCGCTTGCTCCACATCGCTCGCTTGACGTAATCTACCGCCCTCAACAAACGCCGATTGGCCAAAGCATTCTTTAACGCGGTGGACTGCGCGTCCACTTGGCTCGCTCGTGGGAAGTGGTCCTGACAGCTTGATAAGAGCTCTTCGTTATCCGCCAACGCAATACAGTTCTTTTGCTTTATCGGAGAGAAACAAAATATACGCGACGGATGGGAATTACGAACCCTTGACGCGCTTCAGACTGGGTACAGAGCATAGGCGGAACTACACTCCGGAGAGTTCGCTCTCATTTGCGCAATCGCCGTCGGCTCGTGACGGCCGTCCCTCGAAAGGCCGTCGGCTTTATGCGGACAATAATTAAGCGATGGCCGTCGGCTCATGCTGTTGGTGATGCGCTGGTAACAGATAAAGACTCATTCTATAACATTCTCTCTCGATTCCAATTTAGAGCCCTGTCTCAACGACTCGTGTGCTAGAGACAGCCTCTAATGACACGGGCTTCATCACGCACTTTAGTCAGAAGAGGAAGTGGATTGATTTACAACTAATTGAGAACCTTCGCATTGAATGGGTACGTTCTTACACCACGCGATATACAATATTAGGCTGTCAAACGTAGGCCCGATGAATTGTTCTGGCACCCGAGCGAGTATCTCGGTGGCACATATAAAAAGACTCAATCTGTTAGTTAAATACGACGCTACAATAATAAAGAAAATGGCAAAAATTGCTTTTGGCTATGTGCATTTATGCTATCTCTTTACCACGCCTATACGTTGCTGGTTTCGTTTATTGTAGTTGGAAACAACAGTCATAAGAAAGAAAGAAAGAAAGAAAGAAAGAAAGAAAGAAAGAAAGAAAGAAAGAAAAAAGAAAGAAAGAAAGAAAGAAAGAAAGAAAGAAAGAAAGAAAGAAAGAAAGAAAGAAAGAAAGAAAGAAAGAAAGAAAGAAAGAAAGAAAGAAAGAAAGAAAGAAAGAAAGTGATCAAGAGATTGAATGCTCCATTTCAGAGCAAAATGTGAGAGAATGTCGCTATCTATTTCATATACATATTTCGAACAATAATTACTGTACATTAATTGATGGGGAGCACCAAGACCATACTCCTAGGCTGTTGAGATAACATGCACGTACTGCACGAACATGGTAATGCGTAGGCGGCGACGTGCAAGAGTAAAAATAAGAACTCGCACACATTTCTGATACACCGAAAAAAAAAAAAGCGCTGCCGTCTGCGGCGCACTGGACTGTATAAAACGGCACGCCAAGGCTGACAGCGGAGAGTGAACTTTGTTTATGTGCCTCAGGAGAAACACTTAAACATAAGGCAAAAAAAGAGCGCTCTCGCTTTTTTTTTGACAGCCTTTTTTATTGTCATCAAAGCAAGGCCGTCCTTACCCTTCTCAGCATTACAATTCCAAGCACGTCGGAGAACTCGAGAGATGTGCACAAGCTGACGCTCTTCACGTAGGCACTGTACAGTTTGGTCCAAGGTCGAACAATAAACAATGTTCTTGCTTCCTCGCACGTAAGGGTGCTTATTATAAGCGACGTTGCAAACAAAACAGAACGACAAAACTCGCTTTTGGCCATCTGCATTTATGCTCTATCTTTACCAAGCCTTTGAGATTACGTTAACTGGTTTCATTTGATTGACTCCCCTATAGTAGGCGGTATCGTCAAATAAATAATAGCCTAATAAACAAAAAAAAACTCTTTGTAAGAACACCTACAGGACTACCGGTGCCATTGAAGAACAGCGATATCAGGATAAGGTGTAAAATCCGCCGGAGATAAGGAAGGAACACCGTTTGCCCTCGCTTGTGATTGAAATGTAGACATAAAAAGCACGCTGACACACATGCAACTCACGAAGCGCTAGGGGGGGGGGGGGGGGAGGAGGATATCGAACACGGGCCCTCGAGGTGTCAATCAAGCATGATACAGGCTGCGGCGGCTCCTCCCACACCGCACACGTCATGGAGCAAATAAACCTATTGCATCTGCAGTTGTAATGACGGTGCTTGTGAAAGTGAAATGCTCTTATAAAGAATCATGATAACTATCACAGCAATGCATATTTTCTGCTACCATTCGGTATGCTTTTGGGCAACGTTTCTCGATCCCGTAGGAACAGGAATTCGACGAAGGACGCTTATGATAGGACATCAACGCGGCGTATAGCGCATTTTTCTTCGACGAAACGGACGTCTGTGCTTTGGATTAACGTGAGTGCCAACGTTACGTGGTAGCATGAGTTAGGTTTCAGTCGCCACGCTGCTGTCGACGTTCCTGATTAGGCCACGTTAAGCACACTCATGAGTGGATACTTCTGCGCTTTGCACGAAGACCTTGATCCTACTCGTCACAATTGGCTCAATGCCAAACACTTCGTCACAGGCGATTCCCCTGCTGACGGCTTCGCACGATACCGATTCCCATAATGCGTGGGATCCGCAGGATTTTTTCTCTAAGGCAGTGCACTGGCCCACAGTACTCCGTATTGTGACACTGTGGCACTACGTGATGTGCTTTTCAGGCCTGCCTGCTGTGGGAAAACATGTGCGCTAGTTGAACTTGTCCCTGTAAAGCGTGCACCGCCACAGTATGACAAAGGTTGTGGCAGAGCGCTATTACAAGGAGTGTTTTCGAGCTTTCATTGCTGCCGGGAACCGATTTCAAAGACGTGTTCATATAAAATAATCTGAAATTTATGGTAATATGATTGTATTAATACGAAAAGTTATATGGGAAGTCTTCCACTGTCTTTTTCCGTTGTTCACGCGCACATCCATTATGAAAAAAAAAAAAAAACTATGATCCGAGTACCAGTTTGGTTCGAGCTTTCCTATCGACATCCCTAATTGCTCATACATGAGCACAAGCAAACATGAATACTCACACGACCGACTTCGGCACGTTATATCACACTAACTACGTTCAGCTTCATTAAATAGCATAATTACGCAAAACATACCGGCAAAGATACCGCCATTGTTCGCGTTCGTGAGAGTACAGCTACCCAAATTTTTATTGAATAACAAGTGCAGTTGTGGTCCACCCAGAAAGTATAACAGAAAATGGGGAAGAAGGAAGAGCCATTTCAGCTACGGCCAGCATTAAATAGATTCTACGTTGAGTGCATTCTACAAGAGCTTCGAGCTCATATAATGTAACATATCTGATTAACGTCTGCTTCTGTGGCTTGAAAATGCCTCGCGTCGACAAGAAATTGTAAGTGCACCAGGCAGAGCTCCCTAGCCGGATCGCCAGCGCTACGCTTTAAGGGCTCCGGCTTGTTGTTGCTGAAGTTACTGGCGAGTCCTAGACAGCTGTGTCTTCCTGCAGCTGTCTTCCATGTCATCCGTAACCTCGGCGGACTTCTCTGTCATAGCATAAATAAATGAAGAAACGAGTTATCGCTGTCGTTGCATATCAGCAATTCCAGCTTCTCCGGAAAACGCAGTGTAGCTTACTTCAGGCTCATAAAGAAGAGTAAGTTCGTCTTCTCTATTCCAAGACGAATATTATGTCGTATTTTAAGTAAATTTATTGAGGCACCATCGTACCTGGACAGTAATGTAGCCTCCATTGTTCACTTCGATGCTGTCGTCGGTGCGAATACAGCACCAAAGTGAACTCTCCGCAGATGTGAAGTCATCGCGGAGCAAAAATTGTTTCGTTAAAAATTGAACGCGACTTAATCGATATAGCTGTTCTTCAAACTTTGGGCCCCGGCGTCGGCAATCGTCGACGGTAAGGCTCTATGTTTCCGTGCAGCGCGCCTTTGAAGCGTAAACGTGTGGTATCTTTTATTTCGAAGTTCCACTTCCATCGTTGCGCTCCGTTTCCTTTGTATCAATAATACACGATACAGTCATTGTTTCATATTTAAGTATCAGTGATCCTGCCATCGTGAGAATACTTTTTGTTGCTTTTTGCAATTCATCGAGCGTACTTTCACTGCAAGACCTCTTAAAAATACTTTTTTTTGAATTCTCATTCCCTCTTCATATCTCACGTGTTCCTTGTAAAATGTCTCAGCACTTGGCTCACAGATAAATGCAAAAGCAAACGTTAGGTCTAGGCGCCTTATGAGCGACCTGGGCGCGCAGTGTTGTCTTGCGAGTATAGCAGTATGAAAAGCACAGGCACCTTACGATTGACAAGAGCTGACGCTCAGTTAGCATTATAAGCACGTAACTGTATGCTAGTGCACACTCAAACAAATGAGTGCTTGTGCCATTTGAAGCTCTATTTATTTGATTTCAGATTCACTGAAATTAAAGGGCACCTCACCGGTCTGGCCGTACTCAGCTGCTGAGTGCCGTGCGCTTGCCCCCCAACACAGAGCATTGTCGTTTACAACTGCGTCTGTCAAAGATTACATCGTCACGTGTCACGGAATTAGTTCAAACTTGAAAATAAACGTTTCTTACTCTTTTTTTTTTTTTCGTGGGAGCCGCGCTCCGAGATGGAGGAGGTGACTCACCACATCGAGTTTGTCTGTACGTGACGTCACTCATAGTGACGTTGAGCCCACCGCGATTTGTCCGAACCAATCCGGAGGCACCGCGTCTGGCGTTTACCCCTCAGAGGGGACAACAGCGCGCGCTCCCTACCGCAGCGTTGGCAAGTGGCAGCGATGTCAAATTAGCGGCTAGTTCCGATTCGCGAAATAGACCGGGCTTGCGACACCTAAAAAACCAGGTGCGTCCCTACCGACACGCTGTTCGCCAAGAAGCCTAGTGTATGGGTCAAACACCATGAATAAGTCGCCTCAGACAATAGGTTTCGTGCGTCAACATGTCTCTACTGCGTTCTTAATAGACATTTGGACCAATCAGAAAATATGTTTGTAAACGTTTGGTTTCGCCACTTGTAGCCCTGGGTATAGTCAAAATTTGCCATGGGGACTGGTCGGGGCCCTTTAAAGGGACACTAAAGGAAAATATGAAGTTTAGCTAGATCGATTTTTTTTCCTGTGTTATAGCCTAGTAGAGCTTTCTGCGCGCCAATAAACGAAAAGATTTTGCCTGGAAAACTGCCCGCGAAAGTTCCTGGTGTCACCGCTCAACAGAGGATATGACGAGGATTTGACGTCATGACGTCAAATCCTCGTGATCTAACTCACTTTTCAGTTATTCACTTTTCTGTACATCCGAAATTTCTGATATAAAATGGTAGCATAATTTGTGCCGGCCTTCCGCCTTCTTTGTTTTTGTGTCTTTTTTAGTAATATAGGTTCATTGTGATCATTATTAACATAGCTTCATTATGATTTCGTTACCTATCTGACTATTGTATAATTGCGTACCATAATATCTGTAGACCCTTTAACCCACTCCTGTAAGAATCCCTGACGGGATTGACAGTATTACTAAATAAATAAGTAAATAATCTGGAGCAGTAATAGAGTATTCCAAAATGATGAACCGATGTCATATTAAAACGCACCCAAATAGTGGCCGGAGGATGGCACACAGGGCGCCACAGAGAGAGCGCCGCGTTTTTAAGGTTCTCTGTTTTCTCGCTTACAATTCCTGCGTTCTTGCCAGGAATTGCGAATTGGTCGCTGCAGAAGCCTGATGTTTCAATCTCGCTCAACCTAATATTTGGATTTAATGCGCGATCAAGCGCCATCTACAGTTACTTGATAACACAAAAGGCTCTCATCACTGCTGCATGCAAGCCTACCTCACTTTACGAAACTGTATTTCTCGTCGGTTAAATCTAATCATATTTTTCCTTTGGCGATATTTACGAATGATTTTCCTCTTTTTCTTTTTCGTATAAACTGGCGCGGAATCTTCCGGCTGTTTTGAAGATACTTACCTTGCTTTTCGAAAACTATTCGAGCAGTATTCGATTAGGTTTATGATTCTCTATTCGCACACCCGTAGTTGAGTGTCCAAACCTGCTTCACGAGAGCTTTGAACGTGAACTATCTTAGGTCAGTTCTCATTTCTCATACTTCTTCGGGAGTCCATTGAAAAGCGCGCACTCCTTGCGAAGCCTCTTCATGGGCGTTACAACTGCGCCAAAATTGAAGCGCGCGCCGGAGAACGAAGGTAAATCACGACGTCATCCATGCTTGCACATCGAGCGAAAAATCGAACGCCCCATGGAATCCCTGTCGATAAAGCGTTCGAAATGAAGTACGCGCTGTGCCAGAAATTGGCGCCAAGCAACCGCAGGTAAATGGAGCGTGGTTCTCTTGCCCGAACAGAAGATAGCTACGTTTTATTGTACAAGAACATCACCGGCACTTTGATTACTCTTATCGGAAACGGATTCTGTAGCAACTGTTTCGCGGAAACCTGTCAGTCGTTCGCTTTCGCGGGCTCTCGTTCAACGCACAGTGGCTTCGAAAGCAGCGAACCCCGTTTCGCCAACGCTAAACAACAAAGCAATGATTGCATATTGCGAACGTCAAATTCGACGTGTAATTTACGAATTTCACGCATACTACAAATGTCGTGGTCATTCAAGGGCATTGGCTTTTCTGCCTGTTGGACGTTTATTGACTTCAGAAGGATCCTTCATGTCTTTTGACTTTTCGCGCCGCGTCGATCGTTCGTTAGCGGCATGTTTCAGGTCGCTAGTGTTGTGACACCTAATAGGGTAGACACGAGATTATTTTTCAATAGTTTCGTGGACGTTCTTGCGTTGCCACACACATGGAACACGACGGCCAGCGGTGAAAATGCGTCTTGAGTGTTAATATAATTGTCATTGCAATAATATAGTTAAAACCACAGCGGGTCTCATCGCGAAGAACGATTACTTAGATATTTGTCAGTGGTCTCATCAACGAATTATGTGCGCCGCCGGCTGTTGCAGGACACTTAGTTAACCGCTTAGGTTAACATAAATTCCGAAGTGCGCTTCGGTTGTGAACGTTGTTATTGATTCTATGCGACAAGCGTCAAGAACCACCGATGCGAATACACTGCACCACCACGCCCGCGATAACTTTTTCATCGCGATGCCCACGCAGACATGTAATGAATGCGCCCTATCGTTATTTGTTGACATCTTCCTCGATTTAGACCAAGTCAAGGAACTCACAGGTGTACTTAGAACAAGTGTTGTGACTGCGGCAGATGCGGCTTTCTATTTCGAAACTTTGAGTGCCTCTGCATGGCACTGATGTGTCAAGGCTGCTATGATACCTCTCACCCTTAGTTAGACGCATGGCTTAAGGGGGCAAAGTGGAGCGAAATGGAGATTGCGTCGCACTGACAACGTTGTCGCTGCCAAAACTCTGACATGCAAAAGTAAACACACTGTACTTAAAACTAGGTCTCGTTCAGGTTTTGCACAGATTTTTCGTAACATCGTGTACATCACCTAGCTTCGGCGCAAGGGGTCGTGCCACTTCTTAATTTCTAACCGAAAGTTTTTCTTAGGTTTCGAAGCACATTTCAAAACAACTGAGTGCTTTCATGTTCGTATTTTGTTTCAAAGTACGCGAAAGGACTATAATGTGCTTATAACAACTTTATTCGCCTATCACTGACGTACGGCGAATGAAAAATAAACCGCGGGTCGGAAGAGACGCTGCTTTAATGAATACATATTGGCTTGAGCTTCCTTGCAACATTATACATCATAGAGTGTGCGTGCGGGCGGGCGCGCGCGAGTGTGTGTGTGTGTGTGTGTGTGTGTGTGTGTGTGTGTGTGTGTGTGTGTGTGTGTGTGTGTGTGTGTGTGTGTGTGTGTGTGTGTGTGTGTGTGTGTGTGTGTGTGAAGAGAAAGACAGGTAAGGTACCACTAGCCCCGTATATTATAGCAAGGGGAAAGGGAACTGAATATGAAAAGGAAGGGGCAGAGTAGAGCACTACGTAGCCCTGTACACTTTAGTGTAGCAAAGGTGTAGGAAAGGTACGTGAGGGTGAGGAGGAATGATGTAAGAGTGAGGCGGACGGAAAGGAGGAGGGAAAAGAGCAATACACTGCATAGCATAGCATTACTATTTCCTTGTATCGTATAATATAGCAAGCATAGCCTTGTAAATGCATAATACAGCAAGGGGGTGAGATAAAGAAGCGAGGGGGAGGGGAGATGGTAAAGCATACCATATTCTTGCACACTACTGTATAGCAAGGGATGAGAAAGGGAAGTCAGAGCCAGGAGGAGGAGAACGCCAGCAGCTACTCTGTTTCCTTAGTCTTCGCACCACTAGTTGTCCGCCGCGGTGGTGTAGTGGTTACAGGTACTCGGCTGCCACCCAAAATACTCGGGTTCGATCCCGGCCGCGGCGGTCGCATTTTCGATGGAGGCGAAAATGCCAGAGGCCCGTGTACTGTGCTGTTGTCAGTGCACGTTAAAGAACCCCAGGTGGTCTAAATTTCCGGAGCCCTCCACTACGGCCTTTCTCTCCTCTCTATCTCTTTCACTCCCTGTCCCCCACCCTCACGGACGCTTAGCCGTGCTCCCTACATGGGCTACAGAAATTAGCGTCCTTTCCTAACCGAACCACAATCATCATCATCACTAGTGCGTAGCTGGCCCAATTTTTTTCTTTGAACGCCAGCGACGCATTTGGCCACGCGTCCGCTGTTTTGGAACCAGGAAATGTCCTTAAGCCCGGTCACGGTTTCGCGTGTTCTTAAAAGACCCACGAGACGACGTATCGCTCACAGGAAAACGATGTTCCTGCCTCTCAAATCTTCAGCATCGATCTCAGCAACTGCAGCGACTGCTCCACTTAGTTTCAAGTGGAAAGTGCGCTTCGTATCTAATGCATAGGGCGTCTTTGATTCGAGGTTCACGAAATAAAAAAAAAAGAAAGCTTGAGGTGCGTCTACCTTTCGGGAGACACTTTCTCAACGCAGGGCAACGGCAGTACTAAGTTGGTGCCTAACGAAGTTTCTTCTCATCTGAATTAGGGCACTAGTAGAGAACTTTCTTCTCCTGCGTTTGCTGCTCAAAAGTCACCGCTCGCTAACTTTTCTGTCGTAACTAGCACGGCTGGCATTGCATGAGCCGAACGCCTTCCATGCGTGTGCCTTAAACGAGTAAAACAAATATCAAAGGACAGAGACGCTCCCAGATTCCCTTGAAAATCAGGTCCCTTTGGCATAGGCTAGCTTCTCCTTTTTCTTTGGATAATTGAATGATGAATGCAGGCTCGTTCGCCGAAGTTTCCTGCTTACTGGAATCTCTTTTCCAACACCTTCTGTTACATGTGCTTCTGGACTCTTCATATGCAAATATATTTATTCGACTGTACTTACCTCCCGTCTAAGAGGGTGTCGGAGTGTGGTGGGATTCCAAAGTCAATGCAATGAGCACGTACCTTTGCGCAGATAAGTTACGGGGCGCGTTCGTTGCACCGAACTAATAAAATCTGTGAGAGGTGCAAGATGTAGCGCGTGGCGCCATCGGCGTCTGAAATAGCGTCGGCAGAATCGAAAGCCAACCCTTCCAATCTTGCTTGTCCATCACTTACACATATTTCGTACTTCTACGAATGTA
The DNA here is from genome assembly GCA_013339685.2 of Hyalomma asiaticum. Lineage (NCBI taxonomy): Eukaryota > Metazoa > Arthropoda > Arachnida > Ixodida > Ixodidae > Hyalomma > Hyalomma asiaticum. The sequence continues at coordinate 81,714,404 of CM023482.1, forward strand.
CACATTCCTTCAACGTCACTTCCTTCATAGGTATCAACGTATCAGGTTACTCAGTTTCTCTGAACCCGTTTTCTTGTTTGCACCTAGATGTAGTGCTGAAGTCGCTGCGGTTATTTGCGTGCTTCGTCCGCATACTGTACGGCGAGCTGTATGAATTACGGACAGCCACCGTATCGGTTTGTAGCGCAGATTTTCTACAAGGAATATAAAGCATTGCACAACAAGTTAAAGGGCTCTTAATTCAATTAAATATTTGTCACAAAAGGAGCTCACACGTAAAAGTAACACTAATCACGGGGCGACTATACAAAAAACGTGCTGGTGGTTTTACCTTTTCCACAATAGATGATGGTGGTTTCACACCTTCTTCCGACAGCACTTGTACAGCGTATCATAACATGAAGCGGTCTTCCGGATTGGAAACAGAGGCCTCTACAGTGCAACGTGATGACTTAAGTTTCTTCAGCCCAACCTCGATTTCCCTCACTAGAGAGCAAATTAATTATCTTCTCGATGCGCAAGGTAGGAATGGCTGAGCGGCACGACTGGCTTGGAATGTGGCATATTTTTTTTAATAAAGTTTCTTTATTTCGTTCACCTTACTTATATACGAAAGAGCTCTCTGTAAAAAATTTTCGGGAGCATTGAGTGCTGCTCGGTGGCGCGCCGTGTCGTGTTTGCTGTTTTTGGAGAAGGTTTCCGCTGTCTTTCATTACGGATTCACACCAGTCATACCAATCAGGAAGCCTGTTGAGTCGGCACGGAATGAAATTCTGGCGATAATTTTAAGAATTATAGAAGCAAGGAAACTGAAAACAGCGTTGCGTGCGCGGGATTGTCCGCGCGTTGATGGGGGAGGGAAAACTGTAACAGCTACGAAATCGGTGACTAGCCGAGCGAGCGAGGGAAGTCGGGCGAACGGTGGCCGGGAAGTGATTTGCCTCGGATCACGTACACGCATGCTTCACCGAGCGCATCAACGGTATACGTAAGTAAAGACGGCAGCGAAAACGAGACGACGTTGACGTGCATGGCAAATGATCATATTTTCTCCCGCCCGTATGAGATTTAAAGGGAAAAAAAAGGTCTAGAAACGTTCGTGGAGAGATCGATTTCGCCATTTCGCATGAGTGCCACTTCTCCCAGCTCTTTGGAATGACTCATTTCCGGCGACTATTCTGGGAGAGCTGCTTTTTTGTTATGCATTACTTTTTCGTTAGTACTAACACTCTAGCAGGCGGGCGAATCGGCTAGCCTGTCTCTTACGCTTCACGTGTCCGTGTGTAACTCATTGGCGAGATGCCTGCTCTGCATACTCCCCTCGTTATCATTTAGGGGACAAGTGGCGCGAGTTATTTATCTATATAGACAGAATAACTGAACGTCCTGTCATGTTTTAAAGTTCCCGAAAGCTTACATCGATCTTATTGAACGAATTGGTATTTTTGCGCATAAGATGTCAAGGAAACTCCTGGAGATCCTAGCTCATTACACGGACGCCCGATGCGCGATTCGACAACGTAGCAGCTGAGACACTACCGGTAATTAGATAAGGTGTCAGTTTTCTAACTCAACCACGCTGATTTTGATTTGATTTGTAGGGTTTAACGTCCCAAAACCAGCCCTGATTATGAGAGACGCCGTAGTGGAGGTCACCGGAAATTTCGACCACCTGGGGTTCTTTAAAAACGTGCACTGACATCGCACAGCACACGGGCCTCAACATTTCGCCTCCATCGAAATGCAGCCGCCGCGGCCGGGATTCGGTCCCGCGACCTTCGGATCAGCAGCCGAGTGCCATAATCACTAGACCACCGTGGCGGGGCTAACTCAACGACGCTAAATGAGCACGAAATGCACAAAAAAAAAATGACACTGAAAAAGAAGACGCATAAAATAATGCGCTCGCACTCTCTGCGCGTCGTTTTGCGAGAACTTCTGACATATTATGCCCTTTAGTATTATCGATACTCGTGCTGTGGCGGCAGAAGATGGCGATAATTATAATAAAATAAACTAACACAGATTGTGCAATATAAAACATTACAACAGCGTTTGCTTTAGGCTTGTGAAAGCTAGCTTGTGGTCTACATAGACGTCTGTTCACAGTTACAAGGTGGCGCTGTGCAGACGTTGCGATAATGTTCTAAATACGATAAAGCTCTGCTATGGACTTCTGGGCGAGTTGGTTTGGCATAGCGGGAATGGTCAAGCGCACGCACGCATGCACACCAGGACAGCGCCGGCGCTGTCGCCTCCCTCTGTCCTTGTGTGTATTTATTTGAGTGTGCGCTTGACCATCCCCGCTAAATACCATAAACGGCCATCACCGTTGCGTTGGATGTCAAGCTCTCTCTTTTGCTCCCACATTTTGCCCACCATGCATGAGAAGTTTTGCGATATATCTATTAACATTTTATGCCATAATCCGTCATGAAAATTAGAAGTAAGCCTTATCAGTGACAGTGCATGTTGTAAAGTAATACCTTCGTTTTCTTGTGCCCGTCGGTGTGGCAGTATGACCCGTTATATTTAGGTAAAAAAGTTTATATTATTATGCGTTTCTTTTTCAGCGTAAGCTGTTGTGGGCTCGTTACAATGGCTGAGACTGATGGTGATGGTGTGCGCCGCCGCCGCCGCTGATGGTATCCGTAACCACTATCAACATCAATGAGGAAGAAACTCCGTGCCTGTGCGGATTGTAACGCGGCTGAATACCATAAGCTCAATACCTCAGTAACGCAGCTAAATATCATAGTTTAACGCAGCTCAATACCGTAAGCGGCGACGCTACACTCCTTGCTGACTCTCACCTTATCGATGGGCATCTCGCATTATCAGCCACGGCTCTAGTATGATAGCAGCGGTGTTTCTGCAGATATGTGTCATTCGCTGACTGTAGTTTCATCGACAAGGACGAAACAAAAGGGCGATGCGGGCGAGAAAGAAAGGAGAAGCGAAAGGAGACTACGACGATGAAGACGAAGAGGAAGACGATGTTGCAGAGCGCGAGAACGAAGAAAACGATTCCCTCCCTGAATTTTTATTTGCACAGCTTGGGTCTTCTTGCTTTCCCACTATGCCTCTTCTGTAATGAGGAGGAAACGATTCACGACTTTCTTATACCTTGTCGCCGCTTCAAAATCCAGCAAAAGAAAATTCTCAGACCAATTATTCGTCACCAAGGCCTGGAGTTTACTGAAATGACTGTTATTTCGTTTGAAGGGTCCGCTTAGGGGTACAGCCACAGGGATTGAAGTCTGTTTTGCAATAATGAAATTTCTAATTGAAACAAAAAGAAATTACCTAAACTTTTTTTATCATTTGCGTTTCGTTAAACCACAGATATAAAAGTAGTCTTCTACGTCAAAACAGTCTCGGCCAGTCCCTTGCATTAGGTATGTGCCAGCTTGCAGAGCAGAAGAGGAAGAAGAAGACACCCAGACCGTCGCTGAGGCCGCACCGCAGTGGCAGCGTAAGCTAGATCTTGTTGCGAGCTCCGTCAATGTTTTCTTTCACTCTTAGTTTAATTCCTGTTTCTTTTGCCCCTGCTTCTTCCATGTTGAAGCTCACATAGTCATGGAACTTTTTCCACAATGAAGCTCATAGGTTTTACGGACACGGGCGGCGGCGGACATCATCGCCACCGATTTCGGTCACTGCAACGAGCTTACGCTGTAAACTATGGAAAAGAGGAGGAAGACGGCGAAGATGTGAAAAGGAAGAGGAAGGGAGGACGACGACAAGGGAGAAGACTAATAAGAAGGCGACGACGAAGGCGACGTTGACGAAGAAATAGAGGAAGCTGACGACGACGACGAAGAGGAGGAAGCAGAAGAATCAGACAATGGAAGGGGCAGAAAGAAGGGAAGGAGAGGCAGGAATAGAATAATACTGAAGGATAAGATTGAGAGAGTGCACGCAGTAAGACATATCTTTCGCATGTGCTGCGTCCTTCGTGCAGGCCTGGGAGTTTTTTTTTTTCTGCGACTAGCACCTTAACGCGATAATGTTATGGAGCTAATAGCAGAAAATTCGGCGGATATAATCATATCGAGCTACCGCTGCCGCTGTAACAACTCGTAGCAACACACCACCTAAGCCCTCCGCCATGAGCGAACTAAATTCAATTTCGCAATGTAACAGCTGTCAAAAATATCGTTTAACTGCGATTTTACTAACAGATACATACGTGATAGCTCGGACTGTAATTATGTTACAAGGAAAGCGCTACTTCGGTTTCGGGGAAACCTAATTACCTCACGACGAAACTCAAACAATTCCAGCACTTTATAGAGAAGGTGCCATGTGTGCGTGACATTTGTATTGACGTGCAAAGACTGACTGCTCGCGGATGCCGACAGAAGGGACGATGATGCCAGCGCAAATGCTCTGCAGCGCGCACTCGCTCTTCATACTTCTGCGTTGTACTCGGTATCGTGTTCTGGTGTCAGGTGCATTGCGGAGCCTCCCTCACCGCCAAGTATTGATGGGGCACCTACATCAACTCGCACATGACCTCGAGGGAGGCCACGCAACAAGGAGGCAGAGTGTGAACTAACAAAGGAATGTTGTTCCATGACATATACGCAATTATATGGCTCAAGAGAATGGCAAGCGAATGAGAAGGCGATGCTAACGGAACACGACAACACTATTGCGTTACACTCTTAAACTCTACGCTTGGGCGTGCCCACAACTTTTTTCACCTACTGCACCTAAGACCGCCCCGCTTCTGTAACTGACATTTTTTTTTCTCCGCAAGTCTTACCGCATCCAAAGTGTGACGCATATGATATGCAGACAATGGGTACCCCATGCCATAAGCAAAGTGTAGTCGTTCCACGTGACATAGCGCTTGATAAAGTTTTCGCCTTTTATGAGTCGTTGTTTTCTTCATGACTAGCATTCGATCCCAATTTCACCTCGCGAAAAAAACACGAGTGTTGAGCTCAGAACACCAACCACGTTGAAATGACGAGTCGTCGCCTATGCGGGCACGACGGAGGGCCATCGTGTGTAAAATTCGCGCGTGAGTTGCAAACGACAGCGTAGGGACATGATGGGGCAGAAAACTCTCCCATTTCTCGACGCTCGGGAAGTCGTGCTTTGCGACCCCTACAAAACACCCAAATCCACGCTTCTCTAAAGTAAGCAAGAGCGCGTGTGCGGACAAAACACGCATGGGCGATAAAATATGCAGCTAGCACGACGTGAAGTGAACCTGTGGCTAGCGCGAAACGGATCACAGAAGGGTTAGGGCTTCCGCGTACGTGATTCTCGGTGCGATATATGCTGAAACGCTGTTGAGCCCCTTTCTCGTTACGACTACACGCCGGGAATAGCTTTTTCCAAGGTCGAAAACAAGCTGCTGGCCGGCTGCTCTAGACAACTACAGTGGCCATTGCTTTAACCATGTACATATTGGTACGCCGGTGCGCGAGGGAAGATGCTATGGTCGCTCGCGCATAATAACGCTCTTCCACGTTCTTAGAAGCATCGTGCCTTTGGTACGGTTACCGCCGCAACATATATGCCACAGGTTCATGCATTTTTATTAAAATTTATCTACTTATTATCATCGATACCGTCGCCGTGCTGTTACGTGTACCTCACATTTATACGTGCTGGACAACGCCTCGATAACGGTCTCGCAATAACCTTACGCAAGATGGCCCTCGTCGTATAAGGAACATGGATCAAACGGTTATCTACAACACGCTTGCCTCAGAATTGCTCGTTGAGCTACCGCTTCGCCAAGGAAGAGGGACGACAGCATTGCTGAGCGCCACAGCTGCCGGCACGAAAAGTTATGCACGCTTTGTGGGAATGTTTATGTATTAGACGGGGAATCGCAGACGTGCCAAGGAAGTTTCGTAAGAACGCCGAACTGCGTGTGGTTGTCAAAGGCTAAATAGACGTCAGCCATATAGCTTGCCATATATCGGCTTTTGGCTTTAGTATATGTGCTGTGTGTGTGTGTGTGTGTGTGTGTGTGTGTGTGTGTGTGTGTGTGTGTGTGTGTGTGTGTGTGTGTGTGTGTGTGTGTGTGTGTGTGTGTTAAATTTGTCCCCCTGGTATGGAAAAAAAATTAAAATAAAGTGGGGGTAGCCCGCGCCACCAGAAGGTATATCGGGCTTAAAGCCAATGGCACCATAAAGAAATAAGGGGAAGTGTTCCCAAAAAGAAAATTTTGTGGAAAAAGCCAATTGAAAAAAAAAATGTATGTATTCGGAAGCAAGGCCTGCAGGGCTTTTCCTTCTATAATAAAGGCAGGAGATGAAGACCGTGATAATGTGAGTGCCAAGTACTACGTAGCAGTGAGAGCTTCCAGCAGCAAGAGCGTCCTTGTAACAAGGGGAAAGCGGGAGTGCACTGCTAGGTGTAGTTTAAAGTTCTGTGACCGACGACGTAGTGGAAGCCACAACTCGAGCCAAGGGCCTCGCCTTGCATGGCGGACCTGTAGGCATGATCTGGAGTTTGAGGCGGAAGCATTCGGTTGAAACCTTGAGCAAAGAGGAGGTGAAACCTGCGATGAGAAAAGGTCTGCGCAGATACATAAGGCGGGTTTTGTCATATCAATAGGATGACATGAACAATGGGTCTATGTGTGTTGAAAAGTTGATGCTCACGTCATAGCTGCCGAGGTAACCTCGCCTTTTTTTGGCGTAATTGGAACTATAACGTTGAGCATGCAGTGTCTGATGGGTTGTTGTAAGGAAAATGTATGCGAGCGGTAGACGTGTGGTGTGTGTGTGTGTGTGTGTGTGTGTGTGTGTGTGTGTGTGTGTGTGTGTGTGTGTGTGTGTGTGTGTGTGTGTGTGTGTGTGTGTGTGTGTGTGTGTGTGTGTGTGTGTGTGTGTGTGGACGAGGCTCCTCTTTGGCGAGCTTCCATGGCCATGACGTAATTTTTCGCAGCCTCCATGTGTTAAGTGCCTCTCGTTATCCGGAAAGAAGTGTACTGACCTCACGTACACAGTCAATACATGCCTCCTGTCTGCTACCAAACAATTACTCCTTCGTCATTGCACGTCCACTGCCTCCCGCAAGACGTTTCACATTAATGTAGCACTCGAATGGAAAGGCCATTTCTGGGGTTTCGTAATGAGCAAGCGATGTTCTAATGTGCATGTACAGACATGAACGCATGCATGGGGCACGGGCCTTAAGGCGCACAGATTTAAGATTGGCTAACGCAAGCTGCAGCTATCATACAAATGTCATTTCGAACGTGTACTCTACTGCGCGAATACGAAGGAGGGAAGGAACGGAGACCGCTAAGAGCGCACGTATACTCGTGCAGCACACTATCCGTTCGACATCAACCAATTATCGTGCAGGAATATTTTGCTATTTCGTTTTGAAACATCGCACGGACGCTTAAACCGGCGGTAGAAGAAAAAGAAATCCGCGCATATCCACGGAGTGAATGATGATGAGTGGGATGAATGCTGTCGGAGTAGAAGGTACCATGCTGTCTGTCACGTTGTACGAATACATAGCTACACGACATCTACGTTCAACGAAGTCAAGCAAAAGAAAAAGAAAAAAGCTTCCAGATGTATAGATGTCCATCTATCCAGCTCCGCGTGTCGGTCAGGTTAATTTCAGAGCTTCCCAATAAGTACCGCAACCAATACATTCTCCGCTAGCAGGAATGCGTACCTAACCTGGAGCTACACCACGCAATATGTCCTTGTACTAAAAAAAGCTCTCAAGGACGCACAAAGAATCTTAGAGCCGAAAGTAATTTTTTATACTGTAGCGGCATTTTTATACAGCTACTCAACTGTACCAAATTTTCTACAATTAAAATAAATATTGTACTTCATGTGGAAGTATTCCACACGTTTCATGGCTAGCAAGCCCCCCCCTCAAACTTGTCGCCACAAATATAGGAAAGCAACAATTTTCTCGTAGACAGAAAACAACCGTAGCTTCAAGATCTCAAAAGACCATAGCCGCTTTCTTAAAGCGCAGAATACGATTGTTCTATTGCCAATCATGCCAACAGAAAAATATGAAGGTCATAGCAAGAGCCCCTTGAGGGGCCATGGCTATGTCAACTTCATTTCAGCTTCTGGGTGCCCTGGGAGAAAAGTGCAGCGCGCAGCGCCCTCAGCACAGGGAACTTGTCACCGCACTCGCCGCTGTGGTCGTCGTAGTCGATGTCAAACACGGCGAGACCGTTCGCGAGTTCCGCCGTAAAGCCGACGCTTCCTGGCCCCAGCGAGGACATCCAGCCGCGATCGCCGTCCCACGCCACAAAGCACTCACTCATGTTATCGTTCCAGTGACGCCACGGCTGCTTGCAGATATCGCGGTACGGCACAGCGCGAACAAACGTAGCCGGTGAGCCGACGTCGTGCAGGCTACGGTTCTTGAGCTGGAACTTCAGGCCGCCGAAGGAGACACCTATAACATAGCGTGGCGGCGGCAGTAGCTTTGCCCCTGCACCCACGCTGGGCGACATATAGTCTGATGCGCCATCTGCTCCTGAGGAGAGCAGAGTTCTCGACAGCTGGTAGATGAACTCTAGCGACGAGCCCTCATGGATGCTTCGACGAGGGTGCGGGCAAGTCGCGAAAGCTGGCCGCGGCTGCCTGCCACCGTAGCCCTGAGACGGCGGTGAGATGACAAGCATGTCCTTGGTGTTGGCGTAGACCTCCGTGTGGTAGTAGCGCACTTGCTGACGAAGATCACGTGGAAGTACGACCGCCACGGACACGCCCCGAACGGCCATGATGAGGTCGTGAACGCGGAAAGCATGCTTAAGCAGTTCTACGTCCTCAAGGTAGATAGCAAGCCCACCGGCACCCAGGCGCTTCACTTCCTCCGACAGCTCGGTGGCGAAGCGCGCCGTGTTTTGGAGGGCCGCATCCAAGTGGTGTATGAGCACTCGGTGGCCGCCCAGAGTCACGTACAAATGGTTTGCTGGGAGGAATTCGTGTCCCAGGACTTGCAGGAACAGCTTCAGGTTCTTGCTGACTACCACACGGCCCTGGGCGCTCACGTCGACGCAGCAGAAGGCGACATCTGTGCAGAGCTGCACAGGAAAATCGTACACTGAGAATCCGGGAGATCGTATGGCGCTTCGATCATCGTAGAAACAGAATAACAGTGTCGACGACGGGTGGGAATTGAGTTCCACCTTGGCATTTGCGTTGTTTCCCGCCGTAGTTCCGACCACGTAAGCCTTTCTCTCGATGGGCACTGGACTTGTGATCGTGGAACTTGCCTTCTTTGTTGACGGCGCATCCACTTCAGGAGTCCTGGACACGGAGGCAGAAATTACTGTGGATGTAGGCATGGATGTCGCCCTGGTAGATCGACGCGAAATTGTTGAAGTAGATGCAAATATACCTGATGTACCAGCATTGATACCCAACGTGTCCTCGCGTGATCTCTTGCCAGTGTCCTCATTGGTTTCATCACTATTTGACTCTTTGGATTTGGGCCACCCTCTGTCGTAGCCCTCATCGTGGACAAGAACAAGCGCATCCTTTTCAATTACGGTGCTGCCATTGCCTTTCTCACTGTCACCTCTGTTGACAGTGATATCAATGCCTGCTGCCTCCGTACCTCGATGAGAAGGGGATCCACTGCTTGCCTTCTTTGCCGCGTTCCTTTTCTTACCGCGCTTTCGGACCACGCCCTCCAGTTCGCCTGCCGACAGTGACGCCGAGTGCTTGGGTCGAACTGGCAGGTGCCGCGATTCTTCCTGCAGATGCGTGGCACCGCTTCGAACTGGTGTCGTGAGGACCATACTCACCGCTTTGACCGTAACCGAAGTGAGCTGGTCGGCAACGTCATCTTTCGAGGCAAGCATAATGAACGCCAGCACTCCGACTACTCCGCACACACCCAGGGCAGACAGCACCACGAGCGCAGCGCCGGCATTTCCCTTGCTGAATCCTCTTGTCAAAATGTTGTTGTTCGTGTAAATATTTCGGATAAATGCGAGAGACGATTCTCCGCTCATCTTTTCGCGAATCCTAGCGGCGACAAAAGAGCAGCAGGCTAGCCGAGGTGCTTTCCGAGCCGTCAAGTGCTTGGCAGGGGATAAAGCGCTTCGCGAGATCAGCGCGTTGCACGAGCGCACGTTGTTGTTGTTGTTGTGGCTTCTATAGTTGGCACATACCCACGAGGGGGATCGGCCACACTACAAGTAATGATATAGAGAGCAGGAAAATTAAAAGGCCAAGGCCAAAATCTAAGAAAAAATAAAAAGGAAGGAAGAAGTTCTAATTAAAAATAATAATTAGAATTGCACCTTGTTTCGTTCTCTTTCATTGGTGGCAGGCTCCCACTGCGATAAATGAGCCAGAACTGGTGCCGGGTCGTCAGGAGCAGGCTGTGCGCACCAGAATTGCGTGCTAGGTTAGCGATCCTCCGGCTGGATTTTGATTAGCCATTTTGCCTCAAATATGAAGCTGGCTAAAAAAAAATAAGCACATCAGGCCTAGGCCCGGCCATCTAAACCTGCTGGTTTCAAAATAAAGTTCATTCCTCCTCCTCAGGGTCACGCCACACGAAGAAAAATTAAGGCTATTATTGTGCCGTTGTAGCGAAGAGAAGGAAAAGACGGGTGAACCAGACTGTCCTTCCATTTAGCTAGTAAAATTTTCGTGTGGAATGAAATGTTCTCAATAAATCAGTCACACCACTTACCATACGAAGAACGTGGCACACGAGCAGCTTGCCACGTACTCGCAGTAAACTATTATGAAGTTGTTATTGTGACGTGAATTTCGTTGCTGACAAATTCCTTTGTAGGGAAAATGAATAAAAAAAAGCTTCGCCAAGCTGACGCCGATACTCGCTTCTCTCGTTCGAGCTGTTCAGTTTATTCTAGAGCATAGAGCTTCCTACTTAAATCTATGTTCTAGAGAGCTGGGCATCTGATGTTGACCATGTTCATTACCAGGCATCTCGCATCTATAGACACTTGTCCTGTTGCGCTGCCGCTCACACCCTTGGTTGTATTCCGTTGCCCAAGCAGCCACACGGTTGTTCACGCACCTACAAAAGTTCTCTCCCCGCAGTCACTTCCACAGATTATGCATTCAAGAGACCAGCAATTTCGATGGAAACGCTCATAATTTTAAGGCAAGAATGTATTTTTATGACATGCATGTAGGATTCATGGAACAAGCATGGCGTACAAATAATACCTATTTTCACATTTCGTCCAGTTGATTAGTTTGTACTATACAAATATCATACGCAATTTTGAAAAGCTTTCTCATGAGGTTTAACGTCGCTCAGCCGTAACCATTGTGTGAAAAAGCAATATTGAAGAACTATACAGTAAATAGTCGACCATCTTACGCTAATTACACGAACACGCAAATTCAAACGTAAGATTACGCTCCTGACAGCGGAATGAAAGTGGCACAGTCTATCAGTGAACCGACGACCTTACTCACTCTGCAGCAGAGCATAGCAACCACCAAGAAAACACGAAAGGTGGACATGGCGTTTAAACAACCAAAACCAGGGTAATGCGATTAACACAAATTACGCTGCTTTCTTTATCTAGCCCCAAAACGGCAGATTCTGAAGCGTCAAAAGGTCTGCATCCTGTTCACACGCGTGACACTGGCCAGAAAGGAAGAAGCCACGAGTCAACGACGCCAAAGGCATTTACTCGTGCGGTTGCCGCATGATCGGGATGCGCGTAGACGCAGTCTTGCCACTGCGGTACTTGCTCCTTCTGCTGAACTCACGCAGTTCTGGAATGGCATGGAACGTGGCGGGTATTGCCGCCTCGAGAGCCAGGTAATCACCGACCGTCGTTCGCCCATCGCGCTTCATCTTTTTGAAAGGCAGGTTGTGCTTCATGGGCAACTCTTCACTCTCGTCCAACGGCCTCGGCCCCAGAGTGACGTTCCTGTCCTTCCTGTCCAAGGGCCAAGCGACCTCCGGCAACTCCCGCATCTCCTTGTGTTTGGGCGTCGGGTCCCTCGGCTTCGCCCAGGCCGGCGGCGAGTCCGGCAACTTGTCTGTCATCCAACTGAGCTCCTCGTCAAAGTCACCGTCCAGCGTCCGGAGGTAGCGACCCTGTGGCGAGTGCGAATGGGCGCACGCTTAATCAATCTCCCTTAAAGGGATGGGGATGGTGACAATTACATCGCCTACTTGCGGAACGTCGCGCCCGCGCAGTGACATATCGCTATATACAGGCCTTTCCTCAAATAAATCTTAACTAGAGTTGAGGGGAACAGACTATTACATGAGAAAAAGAAAAGTTTTTGTAACCGAATCATTTCATGCAAGATAACTACTCCCCCCGCCCTGTCCTTTTTTTTCTTTTCCCAGTTTGCTGTCTGGTTTATGTTTTTTAAAAGCGTTGTATTCATTGAAGAGCGTTCAATGTCATCGTTATTGGCTTGGTTGGTGCCTTTTTCATCCCTTTTGTATTAAAGCCATAGATCAAGACATTTATTTTAACGAATGACTAGTTACCGTATCTTCGCGTTTGTAACCCCCACCCATCCCCCTTGCTTTCGAAGAAGAATATGGGTAAAAAGGTTTGCCTGCGATTCTAAGCACCGCCTCCACCCCCCACCCCCCTTCCCACCTTCTTTTGATGGAGAGCACGTAGCCAATGCCAAGCGTGCTCGCTCACCGCCACTATTTGAGCCCACGGCGTAACGGGCTTAGGGCGATCGGTTCTTCGTTCGCTTGAATTCGCCATTTGCGTGGTCAAATGCACGACTACTCTCTCTCCCTTTTCATACTGCAGGTACGGTTTCTTCTAAAGGCTTTATTCTCCTCATTCATTTACTTGCGGTCGCAGCGTCGAAAGCATATAGAAAGACTATGGTTTAAATGGGCAGACCTAATTGTGCGATGGGCTAATATATACTTACGCATTTAAGAGACCTTCTTTCTCTTTTCCCTTGTTTCCTAATGTCTCCAATTTTGTTCCGTTTCTATTGCAACTCATTATTTACCGTTCTCTAGACCTCAATGGTGCATCCAGCCAAAATTATTTGACATCGTTCTTTCTTCAATAACCAGTGTTAATAGTATCTATTTCCATAGTAACATGCCTGCTGGCATCGCACGGGTGGTCGGGCTTTCCGCTAAAGTACCCCGAGCTGTGCTCCCGACAGGGGCTTCCGAAAATAGCTCCCACTCCTTTGGCGAGTCACAATTATTATTATTCGCACAGAGTATGTGATCGACGAACGAAAAAAGAACAGTGGGCGTCATTTGTTGCTGAGACATCAGCTCCCTGATACGCATTTCAATACAGAAGAGCTGGCTCTCTTGCCTGTCTTATACCTCGCACTGCATGCTTCTGGGGGAAGTAAACTTCTATAATTATATTTATTTATGCTATGTGCACCGTACCGAATCATCTCCAGTTCATTTAGAATTTCCTGTTTTTCCCCATCGATACTTGATTGTAGTAATGCAGCGAGAGAGAGAGAGAAACGAAGAGAAAGGCAGGGAGGTTAACCAGATATTACACTCCGGTTTGCTACCCTGCACTGCAGTAATGCAGCGAAGTATGTACGTGGCCCAATAAGCTGGTATTTTTTAGCTGCTGCCTTTAAGTTGGCATACACGAAGCAGGGCGAATAATTCTTGTCGCAATACGGGGCAGGCCGTGTTTTCCCTGGAGGGTTTACCTAATACTGCATGGTCGAGTGAAAGTAATTTGAGGGTGTACGTGGGCCGACTGCTGAAAGTGCACAAACCTCGTGCGCAGGATCTCGGACCGGAGGCGTGATGTCGTCGTCCAAGTCCAGAATCCCTTTGACGAGCCGACCTTGGCGGGCCTCGACCATAGGGTTGGTGACGCCCAGGTAAACGACCAGCGGGAGCACCAGAGGCAGGAGAACCACGAAAAGGGACAGCGAACCGGTGACTACGGACTGGTGCAAGCCGACCACCGCTTCTCCGCCCTCCTCTTCCCGCTCAACCGTCTCTTCCCCGTCCGGTTTCTGCTTCTGCGGGTCCCGGAGCTCCTGGTGGGCGAAGTATGCGTTGCGTACAGAGCCGGCCGCCTTGGCCGGTGGAAGCACGGGACACGGGTAGTCGTCCTCGGTCAGCACAACCCAGGGCTCGGCCATGGCTTCGCGAGTACCCGTTTGTTTCTTCTTGGTGAAGGACGATGATGATTCGTGTTCTTGTTCACATGAGTAAGCCTGGCTCCCACCCACTGTGGGTGATTGGCTGAGAATTGCGTGAATCTACGATGTGGTATAAATATTATATATATTGTAATTGACAGATAGGAAAAAAGCGGATTAAAAGGAATGTCCGGGTACTCAATTCAAGTGGAGGAAAAAATAATGTTTTCGAATTGATATAGGAGGAAATATGTGAAATAATAACAAAACATTTAATTCAAGAGAACTAAGTATTTATCGAATCTTATGTCTGCATAGAAAAATAAGGCCCCTAGGTGCTTTCGCTGGCCAAACGATCACTCTCATTAATATAACCCTACACTACAATAGGTTCGTATTGGAGAATCCAAAAATGTAGGCGTCGAAAGAGAAAAGCACCGGCACAGACAAATATTCTCCAAGAACTCGTCTAAGTTGCTTCGATCATGTTATACGCCCACTATTAAAACAGAGGCTGAGAAATCTGGTGGCATTACGATGACAAAGGCATAAAGAATGATGCGAAAGAAAACTAACAATCTACAGGCTACAGCCATAGAAATGATTCCTGCATATAAAGCGTTATTTTAATCAATAGTTAAGGTCCACCAATTGATTGACGACTTCGGAAGCATGTTCTGCGTTCCTTCTCGCGTTTCGATGGTCAATTATAAGCAAAGTCGTAAATCCCACTATACGACGCGACTGCGCCGAATGGACGTTTTCATTAAGTTTGCTGTTATCGTTATTATTAACAGCAGCAGCAGCAGCAGCAGCAGTAGTAGTAGTAGTAGTAGTAGTAGTAGTAGTAGTAGTAGTAGTAGTAGTAGTAGTAGTAGTAGTAGTAGTAGTGGTACCTCATTCACAGGCGCGCACTAGTAACGAAGTCAGGTTGAATTAAAACAATTCCTCCCCAGCCCGTAAATTTATCGTGTCCGTGCCATCGTGCACGTCACGGTGGCACAAAGTCCGCTACATTCCCGCGAAACGCTCTCGCTGCGTGCGTGCGTGCGTGCGTGCGTGTGTGCGTGTGTGAGTGTGTGTGTGTGTGTGTGTGTGTGTGTGTGCGTGTGTGTGTGTGTGTGTGTGTGTGTGTGTGTGTGTGTGTGTGTGTGTGTGTGTGTGTGTGTGTGTGTGTGTGTGTGTGTGTCGACTTGTCTTCGTCAGGACGCTGCCATCCTGACGAAGACAAGTCCACTTGTCGAAGCGGTGCCTCCAGCGACATTCCGTGTTCTTCGTCGTTTTCAACGATCGCCTCATAAATTCAAGCCTACATCTTCCCCTGAGCTTGTGTTATACTTTATACACACTTATACGGTGACATAGCAGAACTTCGTCTTCGAAGACAAAGTTTTCCACTTTAGTTTATGCGGACACAATGAAGAAACGCTGTCCGCACCGCGCGCGCCATTTCGATCGGGTGAGGGACAAGGTCACTTGCCCATTTCAGTACGTTCAGGTGGAAAACTACAGAGAAAACGCACATATACAGGAGACGGTAACCCTATCGATCCCCTGCGAAGCAAATAGTGTGGACTCACCCCATACCACAGATCAAGAGATCTTTTCTTTTATAATTTGAGCTTTACTCCGAACGAAACACCAGATCCACTCAGAATAGGTTTCAAAATGAACCTCGGAAAAGTTTT
This sequence comes from Hyalomma asiaticum, assembly GCA_013339685.2. Lineage (NCBI taxonomy): Eukaryota > Metazoa > Arthropoda > Arachnida > Ixodida > Ixodidae > Hyalomma > Hyalomma asiaticum. Next base: position 81,730,179 of record CM023482.1, read on the forward strand.
GCTCGTGGATCGTTCGTCATCTTCCCGGCGGGTGCTCTAATAGCATCGAGCACGCATGGTCTTTTCTTCTACGTAGCACAGTTGGCAACGATGAACAGTGCACGCGGTAGCGTCGTGACGTCGCACTTGTAATCTTGTTTCGTTGCTTTTTCAGGAGCATAACGTGACGGAAAAGAATAAGGATGGGCTGCTCCGTACCGGTGGCGCAGAAATGAGAGAGCCAATATCGCGGTTTTCTTTTTCTCTGTATCTGTTCACTGAATCACGAATGCGCATGAAGCGCAGCTTATCAAAGAAAGATGAAAATAATTATAGATTAATTAGCCATACTTACTCTTCAACAACTTTCGATACAGCACATGTTACAATTTTACCAATTGTAGCGAGTGAGTACTTGGACCGTGTTCACGTTGAACGAAGAATATCGAAAACTTTCGGCGAAATGTTTTACATGCAAAAAAAAAAAAAACCACGTCACGATTAAGGGGCATGCTGTGGTGGAGGGCTCAGGAAATATCGACCACCTGTAGTTCATTACAGTGCACACAAATCTAAGCACACGGACATCTAACATCTCGCCTCCGACGAAATGCGACTTTCGCGGCCTGAATCGTGCCCAGGTCTTCCGGGCCAGAAACCAAGCACCGTAACCACTATACGTTGTTGTTGTTGTTGTTGTTGTTGTTGCTGTGCTGTTGTTGTTGTTGTTGTTGTTGTTGTTGTTGTTGTTGTTGTTGTTGTTGTTGTTGTTGTTGTTGTTGTTGTTGTCCTCAACCACTGTATCACCGCTGTGCTGCTTCTTCTTTACGAGAACACTTTTTAAGTTGCCCATGACATCAATGTTGTAGCTCTCGAAACTCAAACGTTTCAAGCCGTGGGCATCGTACTTGCCCAATGTGTGGAAATATTTGATAGGGTAACTAAGGAAATTTGTTCTTTTAATATCATTTGGAATATAGCGAAGTTTGCGTATTGTAACCAGTGAGCTCGTAAGGGTGCATTCACGACGAAGAGATTTTTCAGGATGATTCTAGTTTCGAGCTATTCATCCTGAAAACATGTGGTGAAATACGCGGGTTCTGCACTTACTGCTGTGCTTCGGTGCAGACAACATCGTTGTGTGAAGGCAAGCGAAACAAGAGGGATGTTTTTTTTTAGGTGCTAAGCATCTTATGCGCTCGGCCCGTCGGAGTCACCTGCCGGCGTGTCCTGTTCTTGTTGTCAAACAACGACAACAGGACACGCCGGCAGGTGACTCCGAGCAAGCGGTCACAGTTATGGTCAAAAAGAACTGTATAATTAGTGACAAACCGGGTCATAATGAGCTAATATGATTTAATCTACTTTAATATACGAGAATAATCAGGGATTATTGGCATTAGTTAATAGGAGATTGTTAAAATCGCTTCTGACACTACAACCCTACACATACACTATCTGAATTCACTGCCTCCAGGATCGCCCCCTCCCCCCCCCCCCGAACACACCCACACCCACCCACCTATTTACACACACACACACACACACACACACACACACACACACACTGCACTCCACTGCACTGCCTCCATGATCGGCGCACACTTTCTGTCGGAAGGGCAAAACAGGCGCATGACTGATCAAAACCGATTCGGCGCAGCGGTTGATGTGTTCGTGCAAGAAGCGCCGGTGCACCACTGCTTCGCACCTCCCTAGTTTTCAGGTTAGTGCATATCGAAAAGTTCTTACGTTTTTGCATTTACTTTGATGGAGCACATATTGACAGCTTCGATGGAGGCGAAATGTTGAGGCCCGTGTGCTGTGCGATGTCAGTGCACGTTAAAGAACCCAAGGTGGTCGAAATTTCCGGAGCCCTCCACTACGGCGTCTCTCATAATCAGAGCTGGTTTTGGGACGTTAAACCCCACATAACCAACCAACATATTGACAGCTACTCCCTAAGTTTTCACAGTCGATACGTCTCGTGAACTCGAGGACTGCGGTTAGTCGTTTTGAACATGTACCGCATAGTTATTGATGAGAAGGTTATTAATGAGTTGTAATTATTGCTGATTATGTATTTGGATTATTTCGTACAAGTAATATCTTCCGCTTAGAACAAATAAGCTCTCGGACCGCAAGGTATCCATCGTTCATGCGCGTTTCCTTAAATGCAGGTCTTGTAAACAAAACTACCCCACTTGATAGCTGAATTACGTGTAGCATATGTGCACGATATTTGATGTTAATATTTATGTTCACCGTTATTCTTCAAAACGGGCTGCATCCATGTCATGACTTATCCTTACGACATTTATTTCTCTCTCTCACTATCCCCCTTCTTTGTGTAACGTCTTGTAAAAGGAGCTTAAGGGTTCAATAAATGATGAGGATGATGATGATTACAGAAAAAAACTAATAAAATAACAATTTTAAGGAATGTCGCATAAATATGAACGGCCCCGTCCGGGCATCATTCGCTGCGCAAAGAACATCGCGATGTGTACGGTAATTTCACACCTATAAGGTGAATTGAAAGCAGCAATGCGTACATCAATGTATCAATGTCATAACAATTGCAGATGCATTACCTGATGGTAGCGTGTAGACCCTGCAGTTCCCAGTGCCGCGAATGAAGATCCTCGACGCATTTAATCCTATGCAACGAAAGGCCCTGAACTCTAAACTCGAGAAGCAAAGCCTGTTAAAGCCTTTTCACTCTTATGCAGCATCAATTCCGGTAGCAGTTCACCTAGGAAATAAAATGAAACAAAGCTTCCTAACTCCTCCTCGGTTTGTTATGTTCTTTACAACCCTCCTCTTTTTCCTACTCTACTCTCTCGCTTTTTTTTTTTCTTATACGCCAGAATATGTAGAAAAGGAAATGAAAGGGCGAGCGCCACAACTGGGGACCAACTAGGGACGGAAATTTGAGATAGCAGAAAGAACCACCGGAAATAGAGCACTTCCGGTGATGACGATAGGCGGACGCACAAGAAGCGACAACAATAACACAGGAGTCAACACAGGCAGAATGAACGTTCGCGTGAGAAAAGGAAAACAGCAAGAACGTGGCGGTTAAAAGACAGGCAAGACCGATACACAATGGTAGCCATCAAATATAGGAGAAGCGTTTCCTGAAAACTTGAAGTGGCGGTGCGAGGCTGTCCTGTGGACAAAGCGTGCAATCAAAGCGAGGCGTCGGAAAGAGAGCGGTGGCGGTTGTCGCACCCATGCTTTCGTTAAATCGTTATAATAGAAAGCTATCTGTCCTAGTAGGATGTCACGGCTTAGGGTTTGGAGTGTTCCAGAGTGGGTATACTTGGTTTCTTTAAGAAATGGAACTTCATAGTGTTCACGTTACCGCGCGTGTGATCTGATTAACGAAAGGTGCGAGGGTAGGCGTCCTTCTATACCCCTTGCTTTTGGGATTTTTGAGACCAGCCACGTTTGGTTTCAAATTAGATCACCGCCGCAGTGTCGAAATTGCACGCTCCTTTGCGTACGCTCTTGTCGATGTTATGAAAAGAGAGTGGAGCTTGTCGTGACGCAGGGTTGCTTGCAACCCAGGCCTCACTTGGTAGCGTGGCAAGGTCATCGGGTTGAGAAACTCTCAAGGCTGGAGTTGGGAAAACGAAAGCAAAAGGTTTAGCTGTCACTAGGAAGAACATGGGGTACAGCGTGGGGACACTGAATGGATTTGAATGGACACTGCAGCGTAGAGTCCAGAGCACTTTCTCCCGGAATTCACGGTTCTCTTACATTCGCTTCTCTTACACGGTCTCGCTGCCAGTTTATCTGCAAAACGTGTCTTTTCGTTTTCTCCACAGCTGGTGATTCAAACACACGTTGCAACGCACACTACAAAGAGTGAAAAGATGGAGAAGCTTTACCATCCGTGCACCATAACCCGCACTGCGCAGCGATAGCCAATGTAGAGCGGGCTGCCGACGGCCGTCTAATCAGCAGCGCGCTATGGGACTTCCGAATGTGCGACGCCTGGTGGCCTTACGCAACAGTCAGGGTTTAATCCTGCACCGCTTTCTCGCAGTTCGCAGCATCTGCGCGGAAAGGGGAGATGACAACACAGGCTGAACATTCAACGAAGTTTCATCTCTGCGTGAAAAGGCGCGACCTCGCGGTCAGACCTGTGTGAGTCCAAGCGTTAATTAGCAGGCCGTGCTTTGCTTTGTTTCTCTTTTTGTTTTTTTCTGAGCCTAACCCGAACCACCGCATGCATAACGCATGCACAGGCGAAACAGGCCCCGTGCACACAGGCTTTGATTCCGAGTTTCCGGCGTGCTTAAGTAAGCGCGTTGTGCAAGTCCTGCGAACCGGTGCACCGTCTTTCTTTCGCTTTCTCTCTCAACCTCGCTCGCTGTCGTGGAGTTCGTATTTTAGAGTGCTTTTACACCCAGTTCACTCGGGTGACGTTGAAAGGGCGCCGCCGCTATGCCTAATCCAATCGACCACTGTTGCTTTCCCTCCCAGGAGCGCTTGGCTGCGTCCAGTTGTTGGTTTAGGCGCGTTCTCACTGGCTGCCGCACTAAAGAGGATGTGCACACTGCTGTAACTTGAACTTCTCGTCAGCCCTGTTCGTGACTTTATAAAAACAAAAATAGAACACGTCAATCGAAACTTAGTCTCGACGGGTATAGCGGTGGGGGTATAACGAAGGTAAACACTATTGTGTGGAGAATGCAAAATATGTTTATAAATTATACTAAGTTTCTTAGCACTTATGGTTGTCCTTTGGCTTTCAATTTATTGAATGGCCCAAAATGGGTATACACCCCACCATCGCGGGAGACAAAGGTGTTTGCTTTGCTCTGCACTTTTTGGTGCATTTATATATCGCCAGCTGACCCAACTGCAAAGCCGTCTTAATTTTTCCGGCTTCGATCTGCTTCCATTTCAAAACAGCTGTTGTCGTCGTTGTCCTTTAGTACGCCATTTTCGACGCTTCTTCGTTTATGTCGTTTTTTATTAATGATTCTTTTTATTTATACATTAAGTACCGCTAGATAAATAACGTGTACTCTTCGTCAAATATATGCAAGCAAGTTGAATGTCACCTCCACAAAATTGTTATCGATGCTGTCTGATCGAAGCGGGGCATTGCGCATTGTACTGTTTACAGGCTGAACAGGGCTTGTTTTGTTTTCCTTTTCCGTGCTAGATCAGTGGTTCTGACGTCGCCATACTGAGCGAAGTCGATCGAAGGGATGGGCGGCTTTGGTAGTATTTCAATTTTCACACCCAAATAAACACTGCTGATACTTCTTCAGCATGACATCACTCCTTTTCAATCATTTCCTTTCGGTGGGGCCTTCTGTGCTCTGATTTTTTTTTTCTTTTTGGAAGTCGCTACCCATAATCGTCGGCTACTAAAGAGGCAACGTACAGAGTTTACCTTCAGACGTTGGCAGTGAACTAGGCCAACATAAAACTTATGAAAATCTACGAACTCACCGCTTTCTCTTGTCGAAAATCTTAGGGGGGCGTTTTCCGCCTTTTAGTTGCGTTCCGTGTCGTCCTTTATTGCTTGCCAATCGTTATTTGGTGGCATCAGAGTAGACACTCAGCTACTGCGGTCACACGATTCATTATTACAGTTTATACCTTCAGAGTAATCTTCCTAAGTACATCACCAGAATAAATAAATAAATAAATAAATAAATAAATAAATAAATAAATAAATAAATAAATAAATAAATAAATAAATAAATAAATAAATAAATAAATTGAAGCACGATGAAGAATATGTCAAGAACGCGCGTTCTTTGACCCTTCCCAAAGCAAACGCCCACCAAATGATAAACAAAGCTCTAGATTAAATCCCAGAGAAGGTTTAACCGCGGAGCTATACAACGCGCTCACGGAAGATTAATCTCCTGTTCTTGCCTATCACCAAAGGACAACGGGATCCCGTCTCTGCCACAGCAAAAACGAATAGCGGATCGGTAGCTACAATCGTGCCGCTCGCGATCGACAGAGGCAATGTACAAGTACGCGCAAGACACGGATGGCAAAGGCTGGCACTGAGAAAGCAATTTGGAGAAACGCAAGCGAGCGACCAGTGTTCTCGAGATATTGCTACAGTCCTTCTGTTTGTCCCGTGCCCGCGCGCGACCAATGCGACTACGAAACCGCTATACTTGATACTCCCGCCCACTAAAATGTACGTGAAGGCATGCAGCAGCGAGGGACAAGAGCCAAACCTAGCTCTGTGATTGTCGTCCAGGAGAGAGAGAAGATGGAATACTGGAGAGGCAACAAAGCGAAGGCGGAAGAACAAAAGCCTCTTCGTGAAGAGCCTTTCGCTTCCCTGCTTTCATTAACGGAGGACTGGGCTGCGCGGCACCGGATACCGACGGTATCGCACACGACTATTCCTCTTGACCGCTGGTCACTCGCTGGCTCCTCGGCCTCCCTAGGCACGTCTGATGTGTGCCGGCATTACGTGAAAAAACTCGGCAATCAAGCGAGCCTCCGCCACAACGTTCCCGTATGTTGCAATTGGAGGACCCCTCCACTCGTTTATTACTTTGCTGATTTGTCGCAGTTTGCTTTTTTCTTTCGCCTTGTTTCTTCGTTTCGTATTGGGTAGTGGCAAAAGCCCTTGCCCACGCTCAGGAATGCTCTATTCTCTTCCTCCCCTCTCCCTCTCTAAGACGTCAATCAACAGATACAAGTTGCGACAGGTTACCGAGTCCATACGGGCGACATTGTTTCTGTCATGGGGGTCGCAAGTTTTCGAGAAGCGATCGACCCTCTTCTTTTTTTTTTTTTTTTTTTGACGTGGACAGGGTAACGGTGGAGCGATAATCGCGAGCGTGATGCGATTAGGAGGGCCTGTTGTATTGTCGCTAATTAATTTGGCCGTACGGCGATCAGCGTCGAGTATTCTTCGCCTGGGATCCCCACGTCGACCGGAAAAAGACTTATATACGTGCATCAACGATTTTTGCTTTGTCGTATTATTTCGAGAGAAGAAGTCTTATGTACTCTCTGTTAAAATGCTGCCGCTGTTACCCTGCTGCTTGCATGGAGATTAGAATAAATAAAAAGGAAACATTTCAGCGCTAGAAATTTCATAACTCGGAAATATTCCACTGCGAAGTCACGGTGGGTCAAGAAAGCATATTTCCTCCATCCTTAAATGAATGGCTTTAGCACTATTTAGGTGATAAGATGAGAAGCTGGGAAGCATTCATGGCTGAAGAGCTCATTAGCTGATTGAATTACAAATCCCTGCGCCTATTAAAATGAGCAGAGTTGTAATAAAGCACGCTTGCAAAGGCCCACCTTGATAGTGCGCGCGTGCGTGTGTTATTTATAATTGATTAGGTAATTAATCATTAGTTTAATCACAGCTATTTGTTTTCATAATATATATTCGCTCTTCGTAAGAGTGAGCGATTTCGTATCAAACTAAATTACGAGCTGTAGCTCCGTGCAGAGCTATAGATCAACCGAAAAGGTTAAGTTACGTTTGCTGATATTTCTTTCGTTAGAGCGAAATGGTGCAATACACTACGCTTAATAATGTTTTTCAAAAGTCCGAATATATGTATAATTAAATAATTTATCAAAAGTCGTTACTGAATGAGCTCACGCGGCTTTTTTCAGTCCTATGGATATACGGTTTCATGTGCGACTCAGTTACAAAACTCAGCATTGCTATCTCTTTCTCTCTTTCAATCAGGAAAACGATTCTACACCTTCGATAAAGCAATCCTAAACCAAACTACTTCATTCCGAGTCAAAATATTGAGAACGGTTTGAATTTTTTTTTTCTTTTAGCCTCAAAGAGGAAAGTATTCCCGACCAATTCAGCCCGAGTGAGTTCGACAACGTATTTTCCTTTATTGTTATCTTACTTGTAAGAGATATCGTTGATTGTGAAAGCTATTCACTCTTTTCAAGAAGACTGGTCAGTGATAGCAGACAATCGAAAGAACCAATAAACAAAAGCTCATTCCTCTTTCAACGTCTCTTCACTAAACGAAAAGAGAGGGAGAGAGAGATCTCATTGCCATAGGGGTGGTGGTAAGGCGTTTTTGGCATTCAGCTGCAGACGTTTTACTACTGCAACGCAAGTCGGCTTTGGAAACACAGGTTGAAAAATAAGCCGATTCAGGATTCTTTCTTTTTCACACTGCAATACTTACTGAGAGTACTTTCCAACTTTGAAGTCAAGTTAGAATGTACAGCAGGCTGGAAGCCACGCAAGCGTACTGTGATGGATTAACCTTGGATGCTTTTTTATTAATATATATATATATATATATATATATATATATATATATATATATATATATATATATATATATATATATATATATATATATATATATATATATATATATATATATATTCGTCCTAGGATTCATGCATGTGTGGTAGGCGGAAAGGAATGGGGGAGGCATGGCAATAGTATGTTTTGCGCAGCAATTTAAGCGCAACCTCCTACATTAGGGTTTAAGAATAAGACGCGCTTTAAGAAAGATAAGACAGATATACCATTTTCTCAAGCGGGGAATTACCGTCCCTAATGTCTCGGGGTTCGGAAAAGCTTTATCTTAAGGCCAGACAACACCAGCGTTCTCTGTCCTAATGTTTTTTCCGCGCTATAAATTCCACTAGTCTTGGAAACCTTCCCATCCTGCACGTCTTTCTTTCCTTTGTTTTCCCTTACTTATTTTTTCTAGGGGTGTGGGGTGGGGGAGGGAGGTGCATACTATACTTTCATTCTTCAGTATACATTGAGCAGGAAAGGTTGAAGCGCTGAATGAAGAAAAAGAAGAGACAGCAGTGCCGGATTCACGTAGAAGTTTCGCGTTCTGGTTTCCCGCAGCCCAACTCTATGAGACTTGTTTCGCACAGACACCACCTCACACTATCTGCTAACCGAGATGTTAAATGGGAGATATAGAGAGAAAACGGCGAGAGCTTTGTGTTACCGAATTCTACATTCGAGTGCCTCATTCAAGTTTGGAATCTCTTAACTAGAACTCCTGCCCACCGGTCCACTCGTAGACCCAAACTGCTTCAAAATTGCCAACGTGTGAGTGTTGTCTTTTTATTTCCCTTTTTTAAAATGCGGTATTCGTCGGAAAGCCCTAGTGGGCGAATAGTTTCTGTCTTCTTTCGCTTCTCCTCTTGTCTGGGCCCCAGGCCATCCTTCAGTGCGCAGTATACTGAACATAAACCAAGTTAACCTCTCTACATTTCTTACCATATTCTGTCTTTCTCTAATTCTCTCTCTCTCTACGTATCTTATTTTTTACTGTACAAGAACGTGCCCTTAGTGCTCATCGTTTCATTACAATAAAGCAGGCCCGTAGCCAGGAATTTTTTTTTGTTGGGGAGGGGGGGGGGGGAGTGGGTGTGGAGGATGGGGAGGAGGGGAGGGGGCACATGGTGAACGCCTTGACTATTTGAGAAAAACATCTATTCTCATCATTTATTTTCGGTAAAAATAGTAGTATGCACATTAAGCGGCTTTTTCAATGCTACAATATCAATACACTTAAGTTTTCTGTTATTACAGCTACGCTGCGCTATTAACACTACCCCCCAACCAAAATTTCAGGAGGGGCTCGGGCCCCTAGGTTACCGCCCTGGCTACGGGCCTGCCATAAAGTATTTTAGTTTGAGTGCATAAATATGCCACTACAACTTATTGTGTGTGTGTTTGTGATTGATTTGTGGAGTTTAACGTCACAAAACCAGCTCTGATTATGAGAGACGCCGTAGTGGAGGTTGTTAAAAAGGGAAAAGAAAGAGCGGGCGCGAAAGAAGAGGAAGTACGACCGCGAGCGCGTGGCACGTGTATGCTTGGATTTTCTGTGGGAATAAACGCATCGTGGCGTCTCGCTGCTCGGCGCTCTTCAGGCGTATTGTCTTCCGCCGCCCTTCGAAGCCTGGTTATTATCCATCGAAGTCCTCGGACTTTACAGAGGTCTCCGCAAATTTCGACCACCTGGGGTTCGCACAGCACACGAGCCTCAACATTTGGCGTCCATCGAAATTCAGCCGCCGCGGCCGGGTCTCGATCCCGCGACCTTCGGATCTGCAGCCGAGTGCCATAACCGCTAGACCACCGTGGCGGGGCGTGTGTGTGTGTGTGTGTGTGTGTGTGTTTAAAGAACCACTTATTGGGGCCATGACAACGGCAAGGCAAGCATCTGCCCGATTGTATTCCCAATAATTTAACATCTCACAATTCACGTGACCCCATTCGCAATTTATAAAATCTCGCCAAAACCCAGAAGTGACGAAACAGAGGTGCATCGTGTGACAGCAATCATCACGTGGACGACCAAATCGGTGACCGTACGGCAACCCGACGTGTTGTTTGCCGCAATGCTCAGATGCGCCTGTCTGCTTCGAAAGGATCATCTTCTTCCACAAAATCCGGAAAATGAGCGTCGAGAGGAACAAGGCGTCGTCGTTACTTGGCCTGCTCATGTTCACGTCACTCCTATCGGTCTACAAAATTTCGCTGATTGGCGATCGCGACAGGGCTTGAAAAACGGAGCCACGCGATGCCGCAACTCGCTTAGAAAAGCACTTTGTATAGCAAGGTTAAACACGGCCATACAAACGACAAAAAGTACCAAAAAAGAAAGAAAATGACGTATAGTAAGTTAATGTGATATTTGGCCACTCACGTAATGAGGCATGTATACATGCGACGATTCAACAGAGCAGTGTTATATTAGCTTCGCACGCGGCGGCTTTTCGTATTATTTGCCTTCTAACTTTCCTTCATTTTGTACGTTACAACCCTAGCGCTGTCAAACAAGAGAATGAAGGCAGAAATCAGCCAACGAAAATGTGGGAAAGTATGGATGGCCGTTAAACCAAGTGCACCAGCTTGTTTCGGAAACCAAGCGGTGCCGAAGTCTTGTAAATGGAGACAATTTGCAATTCAGATGTACGCCCAGATTTCGGAAAACTCCGTGCATCTGTACCGTGAACGACAAGAATGCTGCTTGGTATATAGACGTGTAAGCACCTTGGGCTTGAATAGCGTAGCGTACCCAATGTTTTCATGCCGAAAGCATCTTTTGTGATCGCGTTATCATACACTGACGCGTGAGACACATGCATGAACGTTCAGTGCACGCCACATGTGGCCGCAGAGTTTTCTATGTGTTCTGATATCTGTGCCGCATGCAGCCGAGGCAAGTGAGATCTGAGTTGCTTACTCATATGCAAGCGATACACAACCGTGCTCCACGTACCGAACGGGCACTGACATTTTGTGAGCACTGGGATATGCGCGGCTGTGTACGAGCCGAGCAGGACATCGCTCGTAAATCACGCTAAGGGCATCGCACCATGCCTGGCACCGCACACGGAAACACAGGACGGCCTTTCCGGTCGGGGACACATCCGCTCTTCAACGCAAACATGCCAATCTAAGAATATCTAATTTAGACGAAACGCGTTCGAATTAGTGACATCTATTCGCTTCATAAACAAAGAGGGAAGCGTGTTTCAATGCTATATATATTAGCTCACGTCGCTCGAATGTAAACACGTGAGTGATTGATATTTCTTTTTATTCGCAGAAGAGAGGTACGTATACACCACGTTGCTCTCTCTCCCTCTCCCCCACGTCCCCTGCGGTCAAAGTTCAAATTGAAACTCGTTCATTCGACGAGAAAACAAGAAAGCCCGTGTGGGATTAACGGCGGGAAATTCTGCCTAAAATGTAAACGACAGCAGAATTTAAAGCAAACAAGAAGTTTTGGAGTGATCGTTGAAAACCATTGAAAACAAGGAATGTCGCTAGAGCCGGTAATTCATAATGGGGGCAACACTTCTATTTTACGAGCAAATGCCTACCACTGATAGCCTTTTGCTACAGAGTCTCCAATCCAGTGACGAGTAGCAATCATTTATCTGTTATCTCTTGCATGTCTTTATTTCCTTGTCTATCACGTCATATTTGCATAAATTTTCAGTGAATGTGCATACGAGCACCATTTCATCGCTTTCATGCCTCCTAAAGAAAAGAAAAAGAAATTTAAGGTTGCGCCTGGGCGTATAAACCAATAATGGGAAATTCTGCGCAATGAATAAGCCCGCAAAAATGCCTGAAGTCAAATCTCTGAGGACTAAACGAAATTCGCACAATATATCCCCTTTCCGGTGGTTGCGGAACAACTGCAGTATGCCCGGTGTTCTCTCTGTATCTGCCTGTAGTAAACGCACCAATCCACAAGCGGGCGACAGTTGCGCACGTTCCGCGTTGTAGTATTCACAGGAGACCACGGGTAAACTAGGAGGAAATAAGCTCTAACGTTATGACCAGGCCTTAATCTTAGCCACAAATGTATGTCTGTCGTCATTATGGGAAGTCATAGTCCTCTGCTGTTTTTCTTGCCCGGACTACCCGCACCAGCTTGTCGTCATGGTCTGGACCAATCAGCAGAAGCTCCCATCAGTTCTCGATTTACTAAGGTTACTAAGCATCTGAAAAGAAAACAAGCTTTGAAGACAGAAGAAGCCAATAAAAAGAAAAATAGATAGCCCCAGCTTACACCTACAGAAATAAAGCCCCCCCCCCCTCCCCCCAGCTATTCAACATTCTTAATAGCTTCTCGCTGACGTCACTGCCCCGTTTTCTGATTGCCTGTCTGCCCTTCTATACATCACGCTCCGGGAGCGAGGTAGTGCTCAATAACGCGTTGTTTGAATGGCGGGAGCTAATCAATTTTCAGTGTGGTCGATGGTGCCGCAGCAAGGCCTACATATAACTACCCTTCTTTCCTCCGTGCTTCTTGCACGTTCTATGGAAGAAGTTTTACGTAGGAATCACCGCTTCTGTTTCATGCCGCTTGAATCCCTAGTTTAAGCTTTCTTTTTTTGTTATTCTTGCCTCGTATCAACACTCCGTTTAAGATTCTCGTTCGCTGAACCGACCGACCATAAATAACGTGCCACAAGACTTCACGAAAGCAGCAGTGGTGCGTCTTTACTTCTGCGCCAACAACAAAGCAGTATAAAGTGTAATTTCTGTTTCTTTATCATTTATTTCCTGGAAAATGTGGAGAGCTGTGAGGGTACGGAGAATATATTGACAGTCCGGGGCCCTCGTGGGTGCTTCCGAGGGGGACAAACAGGCATAAATTATGAGAAGAAGCCACAGTTAAGTGTGTCAATGGGTCCTAAGGCCATATAAATGACATTATGATAATCTTAAAAGACGCCAAATTTGAATATATATTGCTGCCACTAAACCCACATATCCGGCAGTAAATTGCACTGTCAAGCTATGCTTATGTGGCGTTATTGTTTTACGAAGTCCGTTTACATGTTTTGTAGAAGCAACTGCAAAAGAAAGAAAGAAAGAAAGAAAGAAAGAAAGAAAGAAAGAAAGAAAGAAAGAAAGAAAGAAAGAAAGAAAGAAAGAAAGAAAGAAAGAACGCGTTCGTTCACTTCGCAAGAAAACCCATATCTCATTTCAGCTGCAACAGCAATTGGGCTTTAATAATTGCCCGGGACATATTATTATGAGGCACGCGATGGCGGGCGACTCCAGACTAATTCTAACCTCTTGAGATTCCTTCAAGGACATTTAAATTTGCAGCACACGGGTGTCCTTGCGTTTGCGGCGGGAATAGAACACGTTTCCTCGAGCAGTGCTTCGGAAATTGCTCATATTTTCCCATGTATAGTGTTCTCTTCCTTTTTTCTTTTTCTTTTTTTTTTGCATGAGAGCAGTTACAAGGCGTTTTGTTGGGCTAACTGTCTTTCTGTGAATGATAAACACAGTTCAAAAAACGCTTCGTCCGCAGAAATTGCAGTTCAACTGCACAAAAGCTTGGTCTAATCTAGTTTACTATGACAGTTAGAGATCTTCGTTGTTGTTGTTGTTGTTGTTGTTGTTGTTGTTGTTGTTGTTGTTGTTGTTGTTGTTGTTGTTGTTGTTGTTGTTGTTGTTGTTGTTGTTGTTGTTGTTCGTACAAGCAAACACGGGAGGGTATATACAGCATGAAAGAGGAAAAAAACGAAGGTTGCTCACTTGTAGGGTGGAGCGTCACGGCGTTCTGTCCTCCGCGTGGGTGGGGCCAGCGGTTACAACGGCCTCCCGCTAGGGAGTCCTTACAGTAGCACCTCAGGATTCAGTAATGTTCATTGTCTGTCTGTCTGTTACTCACATGAATGATTCATTTTATGCAAGAAAAACAGATCGAGAGTAGGTCAGTCCACGCCATGTTCTTGCTTCCACCTTACTTCGTCAAAAAATAAAAACAAGAAAAATACTTTTTCCGCGGAAATTCATGCCTCATTTTCTGAAGTTTTATATCTCCATTATGTAAATGTTAACTGCAGATGCAACTGCAGATGATGCTTAAATGCATATCTTTACGAAGCTGCAAGTGCGCGGCAGCAGCTCCACCATCGCAAGAAATTGTTAGAAGTAATACAGTAATCCCTCGTTAACTCGAAACCGTCAAATCCGGGAAAAATTTCGATATAAGCGGTATTTAGAGTAAACCAAAACGCCGAAAATGTTTGCCCAGGTAGCTGTAAAAGATCGTATTTGTTTTCCCCGCGCAGATCGCGGGGAAAACAAAGAGTACCAGCTCGCACGTGCAAGGGCTAGATTGCGTACTGACGGGCGCACGCTGCACACGCCGCCCCACCGCGCACAAGTCGCGCGCAGGTGCGCACACGTGATCACTCCCACAAGCGCTTGACAAGGCGGATAGGAAACGGCTGCGTCCGCGGTAATTTCAAATTCGCCCTTCACGACCGCGTTCGGCACGAAGCGTTCGCACGGAGCCCTCATTTCCTGTTGTGAGTGGACTTCTGCCCTCCCGGTCAAGATTTCGACATATCCGCTGTCCCCTCCAAAAAGCGTTTCGAGATAATAGAGGGCAAATACGTAGCACCTATGGGAGGTTAATGCACGGCGAAAAAAACTTTCGACATAACCGAGATTTCGAGATATGCGAGTTCGAGTTAACGAGGGTTTACTGTATATGCTTTCGACGATGCTTAAGTATTTCTGATTCGGTTCAGGCGGCATCAGTCTTCAGGTCAAGGTCTAAGCTTTCTCCAAACGTTTGAGTATTCTTCAGGAGTTAAACGGTTGCGGTACGCACGCAAAATTTTGTAAACGGGAACGAGATTTATGCTTCACGCACCGTGAATGGAACCGATTATTAAGTGCATAACATTTCAGGATCTCGTAATTTCTCCCTAGTATCACAAAACAATCATCATCATTAGTCCAGGTCCACAAGAGCGAGCGTGCACTCCTTCTATGCAATACTACAGTGGCTAGAATTCTAGAATTTCCTATTCTAGCCATTGTAGTAATGCCCAATGTGCGGCGTTCGCACGCGCGTTTCTTTCTTCTCTTGTGCAAATAACCTCAGCCCGCTACTGCACTGGCAGTCCGCCGCGGTGGTCTAGCGGTTATGCTGCTTGGCTGCCGCCCAAAAATCGCGGGTTGAATGGCGGTCGCATTTCCGATGAAGGCGAAAACCCTAGAGGCCCATGTAGACTATGCGTTGTCAGTGCAGGTTAAAGGGCAAAAACTCCGGCGATTTTTCAGTGTCACTGATCTCAATAAAATTTTCCATATATATTCTCCTCGGTACTGTAATAATATATGCCAAGCCAGGCGGATGTAGGTCATTTAGATTTCCTGCATATGAATTTTAAAATTTTTTAGCGGATTCTCACATGGGCCACCCTGTGTTTTTGACGTCATCACCTCCATGACCCGAGCAAGCTGGCCTTCAAAGGCAATACGGCGATATTTCAGCGCTCAAATCGTTGCTCTCAAGATCAGAAAAGCTGGCATAACTCAATATATCTTTGAATGACCTCGCTTCTTCGGCGCCAGTTCCATACTTATGGTGACGGGAAGGTTGTGACGTCACCGCACATACTCCACGAAGCATCTGTCCGTTTCGGTTTCGGTTTGAAGAAGACTTTCAGTTGCTGAGTTAAAATTATTGGTAAGTTTCTGAGCAAACTGAACCACCCTGGCGGTTAAAGTTCTGTCAGTACCATTGGAAAGCACTGATATCAGAACATGGTGAAAAAAACTGCCGGAGTTGCCCTTTAAAGAACCCTAGGTGGTCAAAACTTCTGCCGCCCTCGACTACAGCCTTTCTCTCTTTTCTATCCCTTTCAGTCCTTTTCCCCACCCTCGCGGACGCTTAGCCGTGCTGCGACATGGGCTACAGAAATTAGCGTCTTTTCCTTAACCGAACCACAATCATCGATCACCGAAGCCTCTGGCCCCGACGATATGTGGGTGTGTCGAAAAAAAAAAAGAAGTTCCCACAGCTTCGCTAGCCATGCGCCACTGGTGCAAGCTTCACTAATATTTTACCGTGTTGACTTATGATAAGTCTTGGTGACGGGGCCTCGAAAGGTAGTGCACCCGAATCGTGTTTCAAGTTTACTCTCAAAATGAATGTTATAGGATCCTTCAACAATTTTTACTAATCGTTCAGAGACTGCCCACAGCGTGCGTTGATTTAACAGACGGAAACTTCTTGAGAAGAGTGGTACTGCGAGCTTCGTCGTGTTTTGTATGCAAAACTTAACAAATTTCAGAGTTTCCAAATTAAACGAGCAGCTGACATTACCGCGGAAACAATGTGCCTTCACCTTACATCATGTCCTTGCTCTCCCTCTGCCTTTTGGTAATTACTTCACCTTTTTTTTTATTTCCCCCTTCCCGCCTTTTCTTTCTTGTTCCTGTTCTTTCACTTGAGAAGCAGCAATTCCCTAATTTTAATGACGAGCCGCGAACCCCAAAAGGAGTACTCTCCCCCTCCACGGATTCCAACCTCGTGAAAGCCACTGCAAAAGGAAGGCGAGGTCATCTTCAAAGTTTTTTCGTTCCCCTCTCTCCACTCTGAGGCATACCCTCGTGTCAAGGAGGAAACAAGAGTTTCTTTCCATAGCTTCGAGCTTTTTCTGCGCTTCCCTGCGTTGAAGAGTCCTTAGCTGCGCACGAACACCAACAAAAACTTCGAGTGTGGGTCATTACCAGTGAGCGGTGACTGCAGAGTGCTCCCGTTGCTATTGCGGAGTTGCTTTTTTGTTGTTCGGCGGTCTTTGATTTCATGTGTTGATGAGCGGAGCTGGGAGCTGATGTCGAGTATACAATGCAGCGCTCTGTTAAAAATCGAAGCCTAAACTTTTTCCGGTGGGTTCACTACGTCTGAGCTATAAAACATTGTAAAAAGCGACTCGGGGCAGTTTTGACCACTGGCGCCACTGCCAGCAGGGTTGGATGTTCCTGTTAGTCCTTTCTGTATTTGCAACGCTTTCTGTCGGCCGAAGTGGTTCGGAAAATTACGGCGAAGTGAACACTCAAATATTCAATTCAAATGGGGCAGTAGCACAGGGACGGAAAAGAGTAAGGTTCCTTAACTAAATGCATCCCCGCACGGTACAGCGGAATGCGTGAGTTCTGTTAACAGTGGAGATTGAAGTAACCGGACATAGCACAAGCGCTGGATCGTGGAAACAAGAAATCTTGTTACTAGCGCAGGTGAGCAAACTGAATTCTAGGCGCTTGTGTTTACGTGCTCTGTTTTATCAACATGCATTCCATAAAGCAGCGAAGAAAGCGTAGAAGAAAGGACAGCATACCGAACAACAATATTAATTGTACCGTAATGACGTACTCAATTTTAACGAATTTGTGTTATCCGACTGGTAATTGCTCATCATTCTCTATAGGCCCTCGCCTTCAAAGCAGACAGAGGAGCTCAACATGGTTAGTTCCTAAAGGAAAGTTTCTGTTCAGGTGTGTCCGCCCCTTGTAAAATGCGACAGGTTTCTCAATTCTGCTCGAGCATGTGGCACAACTAAAGATAACTTTCGATGACTAAGTCAAAAAACTTGCGTAGTGAAAATTCCTGTTAGGGCAACAAACCACCCCCGCTCCCACCGCCACCCGCCTCCCTATATGAGTGTTCCTTTTACGGATCTCTTTGTGAGTGTGAGCTTGGCCGAATCTTTTTGACCCGAACAACCGTTCTTAAGGTGTTCATTAAATTATTGCGCAAGGTCGGTACATATCACAAGTTTTGGAGAGCATCTGCTGCTCGAATTAATTCATCATCAGTTCATTCACCATCAACTTCGTTCGCTAAAATTGGGAACTCTTTCTTTTTCCTCTTCTTCTCCCTTTCCTTTTTTTTTTTCTGCGTTTCTGGGTATTAGGGTAGAATTTTTACACACAGGCCTCTCTTTAAGCTTTTCTACCTTTATATGAAACACCTATCACTCTCTCTCTCCTTAGCTGCGTCACTCGAAAAAGATGTATTACGCGGAAGTACGTCAGGTGACAGGCGAGCTTGGTCTTGGTTGTATAATAGAACCACATCGAAAAGGTGCGACTATGCTGACATCCATCCGCTACTGAAGTGGCGTTCATTAGTTTTACGGACAAAACTGAACTATTGATAAGTGATGGTTCCCTATTCTGTGCAGTCTTTGTCGACCATACTGAATCTTCTGATACTATTTACCACAGCATTATTTTCACAGGCTCATGTCTTAGAGAATTACTCGTCCGGCTTAGAGCCTCGTAAAATGGCACTAAAGTAGCAGTGCCAAGATTACAGATTAAGGATTACTTTAGGGATATATTCCAGGTCATTTTACTATTTCTCCTATTTACCAGCGACATTCCCGTAACGCTTCGCCATACTGACTGCTTACTACATGCGAACGATACAACCACACATTCGCCACCGTGTTGCACAAAGAAAAAAAAAAAGAAACAGCATATTCTTAAACTATATCAGCATTTGGTGCAAGAAGAGCTTTCTGTACATTGGCCCATAAGCACTGCGTTATTAATGTCTCATCTGCAGCTACTGAAGTGGCCCGCAACGCTTCTTGAGCGAAGTCAGAAAACGGTGCAAATCAGTCGTTGAGGCGCCTATGAACATGTTAGTCAAATGCGTGTTATTCCGCTGCGCGCCTCACGGAATTTGAAGTTTTGGTTTCAAATACAGCCGGAAATAGCCTGCTCCTTTCTTTTTTTTTTTCCAAATATAACGTCACTGCAGCACCCACTGGGCCCACTTGACTTTTATCAGTACTCTTAAAAAAATGCATATTGTCTTTCTTTTGCTGTTGAACTGAAAAAGAGCAAATAAAGCATAGCTGAGGACTTTCCCCAATCGCGCGGTCAAGCGCCTTATTCAGTGCCCCCAGTGACGTCATTTGTTAAAAGAAGAGTAGGCGCCCCATTTGCATTTGAAAACAAATTGCGAATTCCCTGGTGCGTGCAGTGCAATAATATTCGACAAACCTATCCACGGGAGCCCCCACGACTGAACGGCATCGTTTTATGACTAGGTCCAAAAAGCGTTACAGGACGCCTATAATTTCCATTGGGCTCACAACAGGACACAAATACCGTCTACTAACAGCACCAACTTTTCAGGTGGGACTTTAGCTGAGCACCTGATTTGTGGGGTTTAACGTCCCACAACCAGCTCTGATTATGAGAGACGCCGTAGTGGAGGTCTCCGGAAATTTCGACAACCTGGGTTCTTTAACGTGCACTTACATCGCACAGCACACGAGCCTCTGGCATTTCGCCTCCATCGAAATGCAGCCGCCGCGGCCGGGATTCGATCCCGCGACGGTCGGATCAGCAGCCGAGTGCCATAACAAGACTAGCTAAGCACCTGAAATATTGTTGCGATAGCAATTATATGGACAGTCTCGACTGGTTTTTACCGTCCCCGTCGCCGCCGTCATGAACCGTATATGTATAAGGATGTATATATATATATATATAAAAGTCCTAAAGAAAAGTAATTCGGATAAATGCTTCCGACGCGCGGAATCGAACCAGGGACCTCTCACTCCGCAGCGCGTGGCGCTAACCACTACGCCACAAAGAGCAGACGCTTCATGGAGCTAACGGCGAGTCTTATATACACACCTTTTACCGCTGGCAGGACTCAGAGACGACAGGCGCTTATAGCGTTTCTTCATTACCAGTGAGATGGCGCAAGGAGCGCAACGGGCAGCCGCCTTTGCAACAGGAGCGCTGTTCAAACTGGGAGTATCCATTGTGACAGCTTATTCGCGCTCGTTCGGTGTATATCTGCGCGTTCGTTTCGTGCGTGCTTCACTTGATGGTTCGCGCTCATCTTCTGTTTGTTCATTTAGCGGCCTCCCCTAGCTTTGTATGTGTAGCTTTGTGACACACAACGTATAAAGCCCTTCGTACCAGCACGCGCTGCCCACGGGAGACGCTCACTTAGCAAGTGCATGTTTGCTACAAGCTGCGAGCCTCTCTTCGTATAGGATGACAGCTTGTTGCTATCGCATTCATTGCTTCGCCCTTGCGGCGAAACTGTGACTTTTTATAATCTTCACGCTGATTCACCAACGCAGAATGTTTCTTTCGACATCGACGTAATTGTTAAATCTCGTGATTATTTGCAGAGATGCATCATTAGTTCGTTTGTTTACACATGCATTTATAGCTGCTTATATCATTGCGCATCGTCTATATCGGTAGCTCTCACCTCGACGTAATTCAACGTTTTCAAAATCGGGCACACCGACTAATGACTCTCAGCCGCGTTTACATGCGCCCTAAGCCGCTTTCCAAAAGCTCGAATGTCCTGACGCCGACGGAGATGTTTAAACACGAGCTAGCGCTATTTACCTCTAAGCTTGCAAACATTGTGACACTGATCCCAGCTTAGTCGAATGGTCTTATAGGCGAACTCACATTCCCAAGTTTTTGCAAGCGATAACTTACCCCTTCCCCGCATTAGGAGAGACTACATGAAAATTTAGCAGCCCTCTTCTCGGGAATGTCGTATTGGAATCCTATAACCGACAAAATAAATCCTTGTCATCGGTATTCAGGTTATCGTTCTTCTAAAAGATACATTCCTTATTCAAGTTGTGAGAGCAATAGCAGTAATGCACAATTATGACGTTCTTTATTCAATATTCTGTCTTAATGTTGGTTTGTCCTTATTATACAGACGCAAATCTCTGACTATACACTTTGATTTTTACCGTTTCCGAATGACTGATTCAGCTTCAGGGCTAAAATGTTTCGTATGGTAGTCTGTCCCCTTCAGTTTCTTTGCATTCAGTTAGTTTTAATAGTTTTATGAGCCTGCATTACAAGCTTGCACTAACTATTCTATGCAGTCAAGAATATATATACATAATGTACGCGTTTAGTATTAGCAGGTCACCCTGATTGTTCCGTAATCGTGAAACATCTTTTTTTTTTCTATTCATATATCGCAAATTCCCATGAGGGCATCATCAAATGAGGACTCCGTGGAAAAGGGTCAAAATTTCACTCATCGTTGCTTCAGGCTTATACAGCACCATCCGTTCTTGCTATGAGCATTAAATGCGCGTTGTGAGGGTTTCTAAAAAAATGTTTCATGTCCGGTTTGTGTCAAAAATAGAACGTGAACAATAACGCAAACCAGTGGGGCTATCTCAACTATAGATACTTACATCCGATCCTACGTGCTTACGCTCCTGAATATGCAGCACCGCATTTGGCCTACGTCACCGCCATGCGGCTTTGAAGGCTCTGCATTTTGTCCCAAGACATTACATGCGGCCTACGACAACATTATGCTAACTATGTAAGTGTTAAATCAATACGCAACTGAAATCCCGCCTGGTCCTACGGAGACATCTTCAAGTCGTCAAGTCGAAGCGCCAGCGCGAGCACAAGAAGAGTGTACGTTTGTTTGTTTGATTGTTTGTTTGTTTGTCTGGTTGTTTGTTTTTTGTTTGTTTGTTTGCTTGCTTGCTTGTTAGCAGACTTATAGAGTTGTGTACTTTTATTTTCATAAAGCGGCCGCGGAAACTTACGCAAGCGCAAGCACCATTTAAATTATTGGGAAGTATTCGCTAGATCCAAAGTATAGGTCAGTCGGTCGCCTGTCCTGCTCGGTCCATATGGAGGGAAAGTAGCTGAAGGAATCCTAATGCACCTTTAAAACTTGACATGACAAAGCGGCTTCTTTAGAACCTGAAAGCAACGTTAATGCAGATTAGTTTTACAATAACCATTTGCATTAAAAACAACGTATCGGTGAAGAAGCCCCTCTGCATGCATAGTTTTCTAGAAACATTCTATTTCATTGAGCCGGATGCGGTGGAGACAAAGAAAGTGTGCAAGCTATGAGTCAATAAGTTATGCGTTGAGTTCACGAAATAGTCCCGGCTCAGAAAAGCTGAAAGAAAGAATTTAACAAAGAGATGAGAGAGCGGACTGACCCTATCATTTTCTCCTGTCTCTTTGTTATCTTTGTGTTGCCTTCAATATTTCGGAGTTGCGGTGTTTCATGAAGACGGTATGCAACCTCAACTCGCCCAAAACTGCAACTTTTTTTTTTACTGATGATTATCATGCTCTGACGCTGTAGCGAACACCTATTCTAAAATCCTTATCGATTTCTAGAGCAAAGTAGATTTTTTTTATGTTGTAAAACCTGGCAGTGAAGCTTTAAAAAGATAACAACAGAAAACGCGTGGCGCATGACCTGTTTCACTCAGATCTACAAGAGTTGTTTGCCCACCTGCATCTACGCGACGCAATTTTATCGAGCTGGTTGTCTTCTTTTGAGTCGACAAATATTGACAAAGTGAGAATTCCTAAATTCGCAGGGACAATTTCGGTAAACATTGCCGCTATCTCACATGGTCCGTGCGTTCGATGGACACGCAAAATCATTTCCTAGGAAAACACGCAGCAAGTGCACGCATGAACTATCGGATCAAAAATAAAGAGTGCAGCGGCCGTAAAGCTATATGCCAAAACACTATTCCTCAAGTATATAAAAATGACCCGCAAAAGCAAAGCAGCGATATGTGTAGCAGGGCGCGAACATATGATTGCACAAGGGAAACCGACTGCTTGTGTAATGTTTAAGCTTTTTCAGTATGTTCTTTTGCTGTTCGCAAAAATCTTGCAAAGCGTACGTCGGCGACAATCGCCAGCTTACATGTCGTCTATGCCGAAGGGCAACCTTCAGAATGAAAGAGAAAACTATACATACCACACGTGGACGGCTTGTAGCGACGTCCATACACGCTGAGAAGGGTGTATTAGTATCCCAAACTGCATCGGGCTCCTCACCTATATACGCTTCGTTCCCTTTACCCATGTAGCTGCCCCCTCCCCCTTTCCACCCCCATATCACGTGGGTATTCCCTATATATGACAATTCAATCTCCGTATTAACCAGTGTTTGTTTGCTCCAGTACGCGGTGATCATCAATTCTACCTCACATCGCAACAGCAAAGCAAACTGAATGGTGAGCGTCACCAAATTTTTGTGCAATACTGCCTCCGTGATTTCCTATCACTTCTTGCTCTGATAGCTGTTCTATCAGGCCTCAGACAGTGGCGATCTTTCGCTCCATGTCAGAATTTAAACAAACGCAGGGCTATCGTTTGCACCAGAGCACTTCGTGACGAGGAACAGTTGCGCAACATGTAAAAAGAGTAGGGCGCATCTTAGAAGGCTCACCGTGGGTTGGACGATGCAGGACAAGGTCGGTGCCTTGGGTCCAAAGGCACCGCGATGTGCAAATCGGGGAGCGTTGCGGCGGCGATGGAAGTTGTTGCCACTGAGAACGTTCGTCTTGGGGGGCAGATAGTCCTAGCTGCAGGCCGGCTGTGTCCTGAAGACATGACCGCCACGTTGCTTGAAATCCTCAGGTTCTTGATCGTAGTCTCGTTGGGATTGTGTCCTTCCTTGGTGTCAGTGGGCAGCTTCGAACCACACAAATCTGAGTCTCTGTAGTGTTTGGGTTTGCTTCGCTGCTCCCGATTCGAAGTGGTTGAGTTCATCTTACTATACCGCGATATCGAAGTAGGTCCCTTGCTGTTCGACGAGTGAGACTTGGCATCGCACTTTGAAAAGCCGGACGAAGTGAGTGGTCACTTTGTCTCGCCGTCCTTCATGATCTTCGGAGGCACAGCGGCGAAGGCCGGCACTTATTCTTGCGCGCAAGGCGCGAAGGAAAGAGTGATAACATGACTTTGACGTACCTGCAGCAGGAGCTGTAGGTAACGGACCTAACGGCAGGCATTGGCTGTTGAGCTGTCGACGTCACGCAAGTGTTCGAGAGCGCTGCATCATCGTTCCTGCCCAGAATACCAGGTTGCGCGAACGTGGTGCCGTTGGGTGGCACTGCAGAGAGCTGCACGGGCTGCAACTTCTTCAGGACTGCCTCAGACATGTGGGAGGTCGCGTCTGCATACCGAGCCAGCATGTGTTGGACGACGCAGCAGAAAGCAGGTGCTGGGGTCGAAAGGCACGACGATGCGCAAACCGGGGCGCGTTGCGGCGATCAGGGTGATGCCGCGATCGAATGGTAACACGGTCTAGGCGAAGGAGACAGGTGCTGGCCGCCGCGGCTGGGTTGCGCGGCGAACATCGCATTTGGCGACGATCAACTTCTGGTCGTATTCGAAGGCCGTGGCCATGTCAGCTTCAAGTCATCGTCATAGAGTGTAGCCTGTATCTCCTTGCCAAATGTGATGAGTTCCGAATGCTTGTACACGATGAACTAAGTGATTTTGGAGCGTTTCAGTCGGGGTTGTGGGATCTTCAAACAGGGTGCTGAGGGTCGAGATGGCCTTGGTAATCGCAGTGCCGAGGAAACAGCGCTTTGTCCGTATATCTGATCCATCCACGAAAGTCGAGGGCCAGACGACCGGTTGGGTTTCGGCACCAGAGCCAATGTAACAAAAATTACGAAGGAGGATAGCCGGACCCGAACATCCGGCCTGTTCTAAAGCTATGGTCGAACTGCAGCGCGAGCAGCACCCACGGGTAAGCTCGCACTGCAGTTCGGCCATAACCTTCGAACAGGCCAGACGGTCGTGTTCGCTTCTCCTCGTTCGTATATTGTTACAAGATACTGGCGTGTTACGCATGTTATCGAAGGAAGATCGATTTGGAGAACGTGGGGAGATCAGCCAAGGTCGTTGGAATAACGAAAGTGATTTTTATTTTCAGTCGAGTACATGATGATCGTGTTCTAAAGAGACAAATAGAACCCGAAGAAAGAGCAAAGGTAGAGGTGGCAGTGATCTAGGATTTGGCTTGTGACGATGACTAGACACTAGAAATGTTGAGCCGCACGCCGTAACCGAGTACGGCAAATTTTATTGACGTATAGCGCCTGTTGTCAGAAACTAGGTTTTTAACGTATCAGGGTGCCTCAGAAAAAACGCGCGGCGCTCTATAATGGATGTCATTCCAGTTGATTGATGTCATTGATATGAAATGCTCATTTTATTGATATGATAGCTCAATTTTCTTGATTTCCCACGGTATACTCCCCCTTTGCGAATTGGTTCTGTTCTATAAAAAGCATGTGTGTGTGTGTGTGTGTGTGTGTGTGTGTGTGTGTGTGTGTGTGTGTGTGTGTGTGTGTGTGTGTGTGTGTGTGTGTGTGTGTGTGTGTGTGTGTGTGTGTGTGTGTGTGCGCGTGTGTGTGCGTGTGTGTGTGTGCGCTAATATTCTTGTACACGCGATATTATGCGCTGCTCGATATTACGGGGCGTGGTATATCAGAATCTGCGCATGTAAAATAGCGGCTTACTTAACAAAGCATTTCGTTCGAGCAGGAAAAACTAATTGCTTCATTAGCACCCTTTGTGCCTTATATTGCACGGAACAGTGTCAACTTAAGTAAACATTCAAATAAATAAAGATAACCTTACAAGATTATTATATGAACACGCTTCGAGTTTTCATATTAGAAAGGAATCCGTCTGGCGGATGGCTAAGCGAAAATAGACATATTTTCCAGCTCCCTGAACATTTGCAATGACTAGAGCAAATATAACCGGTCTCGTATAACCTACGTATATTGAAACCCGCCTGCTGTGCCTAACGTGGCCACCTGTCCCTTCTCTGTTTGTAATGACGATGTGTCGCTTCTTAATTGTAACAATGACCTATAGGCAGATTTCTAACTAAACAATGGTGAGAGTACATTCTTTGGAAGCGTATTGAGCTTTGTGGTCCTCGAACAGCTGTCTCACAGAAGCCATGTATTTTTCGTGCAGCAGATCCACCTCTTCGTCAGTGGGGTTTTCGTTCTTGTCCACGTGAATAGGCTTGCCCACTGGAAGAAAAAAAGACAGGGAAGCCGAAAACCTTTTGCAAAATCTTTACTGCCGTCAGCCAAGTGATGTGCGCTAACTCCATGCTTAGTGCGGAACGTAGATATGAGCATCAGTAAATAGCATCGTTTGCAACTTCTTGAGCGCTAAGAAGGCATGTTACCAAGGGCTTCAACCGCATCCTACCATACACGCGGCCTCCTGTCTGTGGTGTGGGGAAACGGCCCACTTTCGCTCACAGAACGTAAGAATGCGCAACACGGCCGCACGAAATCAATTATCCCCTTCTGGGGACAACACCTCGAAGACGGCAGTGGGAGGCTTGGTTTGCTAGCAGGGATCGGAAGAGCCAGTTGCCTCTGCTCGACCAAGCCCAGCGAGCCGCAAAGGCCAGTGCAGCCCTGGACTGAGGACCCCACCCACTTAACGAGAAACCTCGCAAGAAATAAAAGGCTTTCGTCCTCCTCCTCCTCCTCATTTTCTGCCCCGAAGTTAGGAGTAAAACTACCCTGTAGTAACACGATTGTCTCAACATGAGGCATGATAGTAGAAGGCTCTTTCGATAGCACATACAATTGATTGATTGATTGATTAATTTTGGTGTGACTTCACAATGTCCAGTGCTCTATTACTGACGTGTTTTCACACTTAGTTTGTCGCCCTGTGGCCTCTGCGGCTGCGATTAATAATGGCGACGCTATGCTCAATTTGTTAAACAATAACAAATTAGTTGTCCCGTAATTCTCGCGAATATTTTTTCCTCGCGTTCGCGTGTGCTCGTATATGCATCCGCGGACATGCGTTGGTTCGTAGATAGCGCCCCGGGTTCGAACCCCGGACCAGGACGAATTTCTCGGCAACTAGGAAGCTTTCATTTCTGAGAAGTCCGTAGGGATTTCCTTGTAGCCTTGGCGCTACAGACATGTGGATGCTAATTTTCCCTTTCATAAAACGTTACTCCACCTCGCGGGTTTCCGCAGAACTCATTTGCCTGAATCCGGATGAATGCGCGTGCGCGTGTCTTTTCAGCGCACGTGTTTTTAATAACTTTAATAGTTATTAAACTATTATCACGCAATTATTCGTAATTAACATACTATCACGTAATTATCACGCAGTACGTAATGACATATTATCAGGTAATTATTAAACTATTATCACTTTCAGAGAACCGTATGATTTAGAAGATGGGTGAGCAGTGCACCGCTTGCTCACCGACAGTGACGATCTTCTCTCTGAAGGGCATGTATCCCCAGGTGTACTGCAGAACCCCTCTGCCGTAAAAGATGGGTGGGGCGACGCCCGTGATTTTCTTGAGTTTCTCCTGTAGCCACCGCAGCTTCGATCCTCGCGGGTTCTTCAATTGGTAGAAGATGTTGTTCTCCCCGAACGAGAACACGGGAACCAAGTCGGCGCTGAAGCAACACAATTGAGAACATGAGCGCCGAAATCATTCCTGAACACTGCTGCAGGCATACATGTTGCTTATGCGTCATTGATCTGGAAGCATATTAAATGTCTAGCACAGGACAGACTGACTATATAGAAGCGTACAAAAACTGAACATGCGCTTCGGTTTGTTTAACCACTTCGCTTAACCGCATCACCTGGACGTATCTCCTCCGTTGCCTTACTGTTCTGGATATAAGGAACAGTGGCCACACGCCCCGCCACGGTGGTCTAGTGGGTATGGTGCTCGGCTGATGATCCGAGGGTCGCGGGATCGAATCCCGGCCGCGGCGGCTGCATTTCAATGGAGGCGAAATGTTGAGGCTAGTGTGCTGTGCGATGTCAGTGCACGTTAAAGAACCCCGGGTGGTCGAAATTTCCGGAGCCCTCCACTACGGCGTCTCTCATAATCAGAACTGGTTTTGGGACGTTAAACCCCACAAATCAATCAACAGTGGCCACAACTTCTCGAACAGAGCAGGGTTAACGCAGTTCTTCGCGATGTAGTTCATCATCACAAGTGTGCTACGCTAATTTCAGCCAATGCAAGTGTTGCCGTATTGTACGCGTGTAGATATTTTCAGAGCAGCATATATCCTCGTATTCGTAGGCGACGTCACTGCCCTCGACTACCACCTCATAAGAAACGTTTAAAGGTTATTTCGTATATCATGGTAATTCTGTCCAGGGCAAATGCTAAAATGGCCACCGGAAAATAGAATAAGCAGAAATTCACTTGGAAGAAAACGGGCACAGAATTGCTGCAGGAAACACGCCGTCTTCATGAAAAAATAAAAAAAGAGAAAGGGGGGGGGGAATCATTTATAAAACAGGTGACAGGAATCGGGTGCTCTTATATGTACAGAAGCGTTTAATAATATTCCTTCCTATACTCCAGATGTCGTGTGATAATTATGGTACGCACAGTGACCACGTGTACAACGTTGCGCAAATCACAATTCCAAAGAGGACCCGCAGACGCGACACAATTGTTTCGCAGGGGCGACACAAAAGCGACACAATGGCGACATGCATCCCACGTGTGGCGTGCGTCTGTATGACTTGATAAGCCTATTCGACGCATTGAGAAATAAAATTTGCAAAAATTTGCCGATGATAACACGGAGCCGAATTGGCCCCGTCACTTTATCTGCGATAGCTCTTATATATGAGCGCCTGCCAATAATGTTAATAATACATTGTCATTCCATATGTGCTTTCTGTCAATAACAGCATTGTCGAATTTCGGTATCTATATATAGACCTATAGTTGTGTCGTTGTGTTAACTCACATTACATTTGTTCTTCTGCATGAACGGGCTGCAACTACAGTGATGATGATCGGTATGTAGAATCATGCAGCACGTATTTTGAGCGTCCGTAATTAGTCGAGCTATAAGTATATCCACCAAAAAAATAACGGTAGGCTTGATGCTAGAAACTGCATCCATCGAAAAGATCCGCTTATATCACGCTGCACGAAGAGTAGATGCGGCATAATATATAATTATCGAAAACAATAACGAATTGTCGGATGGAAACTAAAATACAAGAAACAGTAAATAAACACAGTGTACGCGCAAACACATTTAGTCAACGATTCATTGCCCCTACTTTGCTTGGCACCCCCAGAGCTTAAGACCAACCACTAGATGTCGCAGCGGATGTTCATTTACTTACCCACTCTTGAGTGCGCATCGTACGAATCCCTTACGGTTCTTGAGTGTGATAATGTAGGTGTCCTTGTGCGCATCGAGCGATTCCTGGGCCCCTCCGACTGCGACTACAGCGGCGTTGCCCGTTCCCTGTTTGGTCAAGATCCAGTTGAGGCTGTCTCTGTCAACAGAACAGAGACCTGCGCCGAACAAAAAACGGCAAACGAATGTGTGACACTCATATACATAGCTGAACTGTACGTATATATACGGAATAAAACCGCTATCCCAGCGACAAATATTGCAATAAGGCAATCGCCGGCATCACACGAGAAAAGGTGACAGCAACGAAAGGAATAATCATCGTAGATAAGTATGCCCTCGTTAAGACGTCTTAGATAGGTTCAAAATACCTGCGAAATATTTGTAACGGAGACATTCACCAGTTTCCTATAGGCATAAATTAGGCACGACGTAGCACCTTTCAGCGGCGCCATCTCTTTCACTAAATGCGTGTGGCACAATAGCGGTAATTACCGGTCGCCTACATTATGTTACTTGCGAGAATATGTAGTTACGAGGCATTGTGTGTGACCATACCGTTAAAGGAACGCTTGCTGCGCGAAGAGAAAGGAGGGAAAGGAGGGACTTGCCGCGTAAGATGCTCTCAGCCACCCTGCGGTAAAGACCGCCACACGCGCGTCTGTCTCTCCCATTATGGCTCCCCGTGACAATGTGACCTATATTTTACTTTACGAATTCTCCGGACGCATGCCTCTTGATTTTCTTTCCTTTAGTCGTCCTGCACACCTTTCCAGACCTCTTTCCTTTCTTTTTTTTTTCATTATTTAGTTCCTTCCAAACCTCGTATAGAATAGGATGTACGTAAGTATTCGCGAGATTATCACTCCATTTTATTCCATAAAGACCTCTCTCTCTTTCCCTCTTTCGCTCCATGTTTGCCTGCTCTTTATCGCATTTTGTTGGGTTTGTTTCTAAACACCTCACCTCGAGCATGCCAAACCTATCGCTGTAGCTACAGGCATATCAAGCGTTATCATACTGGCTGACCTTTTGAAGTCCAACTAAACTTCCCCTTTCCTTCGCTCTCTCAGCCTCTTGCTCCTTCGGTATTAATATGTGCTATGGTACTGTTACCGGCCCGCTATTAAAGTAGAGAAAATTTAATTGCGGTCCACTTACCGTGGTACATCAGCAATTCCCTATGAATTGGAAACATGAAGTTGACGTTCAGCGTGAGCACGTGCACTCGGATGCCCGGGAACAACTCGGCGATGCCGGTGGCTTCGGTGCCGAAGTTGCACATGGCGCCAATGCACATGATGCCGTGTGGGTGGTACCCCAAGATGTAGTTTCTGTCCGGAGGCAGTTCGCTCGTCTTGACCAACTTTGCAGGGTAGTAATCCGCGGCGTACCTGTGGAGCCGCCACTGGCGCACCCACTGACTCTGGCGGCCTCCGCGCTTCGGTGCGTCGCGGTCGTACACATACCTGCACGAATTCGTGCTCGTCGCCATCTTATTGGGCACTGCGACAACAAAACATCGTGTGACACACTAGAGAGTTTCAGCAGCGCCGGCTTACCGTACAGCAATGACGGTAATGCCGTACCGTCATGGTCGGCACGCGGTTATTTTAGTTGGAAAGACCTGCACTAGTTGCTCTGCGAGTACGGAAACGTCGTCAGGTGATAAAACTTGCTGGTAAAGCCCCCAAAAGCTCAATTTTCTACGTTCCAACCACGGCGGTACGGCATTACCGTACTTACCGTACTGTAAGCCGCCGCTGCTAAAACTCCCTACTGAAGCAGTGCCGTCTTTGACAAACGTTTTCGAGAAAAAGTGCGAGTAAGTGGCAATGTGGTTTGGACAAATATTTAGAGTTTTGCCGAGAACTTGTGCCTAAATAGATAGTACTTGTCCTGCTTAGTGAGTCTACGAGGGCAATGCGTGCTGGTATACAGGCCTGCTACAGGGACTGGCGACGCACCAGGTCACTGGCGAATCGGTTGCAGGGCCCGCACTTTTTTTAATCTAACGAATTATTATTATAGTATACGATTATTCCTGCGATAAAATGTTGGCTAATGTGGGGTCGGAACGTGTCGTTAGACGTGAAGGCCGGCCAAACAATACGAAGGAATGAATTTGTGGCTTTGATCTATGAACTTTTGCAAGAAACATACCTGCTCTAGCTGTGTCATAGAAAACATACGTTTATCAATCGATGCGTGTATACACGTACTGCAGCGACATTATTGCAGTGGCAATCGCAGTGAAGTTCGTTGACCCCGCGCTGTCTATGCACTTAACATCACACTCCCTGTTCTCATTATACTCACGTTTAGTGCCACTTTGTAGACGCGCAATCGAGTCCTGTCGAGGCGCTTATACTTGGTATCACACAAAACTATACACATGCAACAATCACGCATAATATCTCGTTTATGGCCAATCCCATGCTTTCAGTCAGCAAGGTGACAGCAATGTTCACATATCACATGTTGCAGCGTGGTATAGTTTTACATTCTATTTTGTTTTTGTTTTTATTAATGCGGAGCATTTTTTAGCGAACTTCGGCGACTTTGAGCATCTATCTATCTAGCCGCCTACGATTTCGCGCTCTCCTGGCCGTTTCGTTAATGGCATGTATAGACCTATTCCATGTTGGTAAACAGTGGTAGGCACCGGCGATATAACCAGGGCTTGTGTCGACGTCGCGGAGCGGAGGCCCCGCCCACCGCTTGCCGCGGCCCCGCACGGTCGCGCCACCGCCGCCGGCGAAGCGCGTGCGAAAGCTGCCTCCGAGCACGGGGCGTCGGAGCGCCGACGGGTGTTTACAACAGTTTTCGAGGGGCAGCCGCGTGAGATGAAGTCGCGTTAGCTCTGTAGGAAGCATTCGATGAATGTAGAAAAGAATGTGCTGACGACCAGCTATGACAAGATGTGAGAAATTGATTGAAAAGATAAGCACCTTGCAACATGATGCGAACGATCGCGAGCTATCATGTCGGCATCGCTTCATGCGTATGCTTTAATTCGGTAACTAGCGCAAGGATGAACCACTTGCAACAGTGCGACTTGCTTAAATACGACTTGAAGATGCCTCAGCTAAAATACTGTTTCGGACTAAAGCCTCTAATCCCTACACGAAATCCTTGCGCAAAAACAAATGTAACTCAAGCATGCGATATTGGTGACGCTAGAACCTATGTAAATACGGCTGTGATAACGCACACACACAAAAATGCAATGACGCGCCAAGGACAAGGCTCTCAAATAACTGACA
The DNA here is from genome assembly GCA_013339685.2 of Hyalomma asiaticum. Classification (NCBI taxonomy): domain Eukaryota; kingdom Metazoa; phylum Arthropoda; class Arachnida; order Ixodida; family Ixodidae; genus Hyalomma; species Hyalomma asiaticum. Next base: position 81,762,734 of record CM023482.1, read on the forward strand.
GCAAGGCGCATAACCGCGGCTTGCGGCTCTGCCCATACGCTGAGTTCCGATCGTGACGGCGTGAAGTCCTGTGACGACGCGGCACATTTCAAGCGTGTAGTTCATTCGAGCAGTCTGACAATCGAAAAAAAAAATTAAAGCGCATCGTAACCACTACAGCATTGCCAAAGACACTTCTCGTGTGTATGCTATCGCAGCCACAAGCAATTTGCAAAAGCGTCGCTGTAATCGGCCTTTCGCTCACGGCTACGTGAATTAAGCTCTTATATATTTGTTTCATTTGAGTGATTGAAATTCTTATGACGTATGTATAGCTTCCCCACTTCAATAATACACGGCGACCGCGATTACTTCTACACATCGAGCTAAGCTAACGTCGTGCGCGCTTTGCGGTAAGCGTCATCGCTCTGTGTCCGCACTTTGTTTATGCCAAGAAATTTGGTGTCGAGCATTACACTTGCCAAACTTGTGACAATGCTATTTCTCTCAAATGAAACAAGCCGCACTAATGCCAAATAATTACCCATACGCTTAACCGTGACGAAAATGTTTGGCGCATAACCGATGCGCCAAACAACCGGCATTACAGGTTCGTCCCTTTCCTTAAGACAGACATAAGCAGGAAACCGATAAAAACCTATCGCACATATCTTGTGCGTTGCTGAGCAACCAACCCACGGCGCAGGTCATCGGTAAACACTTTTTTCTTCATTTCACGGCGGTGAGAAGCGCACGCACCAGCGTAAACACAGCGGCTGCTACGGTAGGCGCGCCGGCGGTTGCCTACCATGCGAAACCAAAACTCCCGACGACAGCGCCACCGCATCTTCGTGACGTAGGCCGGGTGGAATAGGTCTATACGAAAATTGGTATGCCACAACATGGCTCCATGACAAACATAAATGACAGGTCATAACATAAAAATCGTGACATGCATGTCATGAGCGGGATGATTTACATGCCATGGTCTTGGTGCTCCCTTAGCCGTTTAGTTAAAGGGATGTATATGAAAATTGGTATGCCACAACATGACTGCATGAAGATCATAAATGACAGGTCATAACATGAAAATCATGACATGCATGTCATGAGCGGCATGGTTTACATGCCATGGTCTTGGTGCTCTTGCGGCCGTTTCGTTAACCTCAAATGTACCAAAATCGGCATAGCGATACAACAATGCAGATCCATTTTACGTTCCTGATGCATGCTTCGCATTTCCTTGAGTCCCACTGCACGTGGGATCTGCCTTTTTTTTTTTTTTTCTAACGTCCCCATCCCAAACGTTCACTTAGAAAATTTGCAGCGTCATACCATACGGCGTACAGCAGCGGTATCCAGTAGTAGTTTGTGTAGAAGAAGGCGTAAGCGAGCAGGGCGCTCCAGAAAAATCCACCGAACACGAAGGACACCGTGAGGTAGAGAACGCCCGCAGTCTGCAGCCGACGCTTGAGCGGCACGTTGAGCGGGGCGAACTCCACACCCAGCACCTTCATGGCCGACCACCTGTGCACCTCCTCCGACAACCCCGACAGTTACTGTAAGAAAAAGAGAGAGGCAGGCCGCCGGTTTTTGTGAGAACACGGTTATCTACCGCCTTGTCTCGTTCCAATAGCGGCGCCTCTAGGCGCATACCGCGAGAGGGCGAATAAAGTTGCCCAACAACACTCAAAACGCGAAGCCACTTGTATACCACTCAGTCTACACAAATACGAGATACGTATACGCCAACACGGACACACTTCCACGTCTCTCGAAGCTTACCTGGAACACTCCTGTTTCTCCCGTCTTATCGGCACGCGCTTTTCTGTAATGTTTCATTGTCTATAAATGGCCGCTGGAAGGACTTTACGAACGCCTCGTTCGAATCGCTCAACGGAACAAGTCTCGAGACTGACAGGCGACAAAGGAAAATGAGAAGAAACAAGCTGCGTCGTCGCATATGATGTTCAGTGTAGTGAGGACGTTACATGGTCTTTGGAAACGTGTATGTAGAAAGACTGCAGAGGATAAAGCGATACAATGGAAGCTCGGAGGCTTGAGAAAGTTACCGCGGTCAGGAGAAGCCAGCGCGGGCGGTGTGAACATGTGGTACGTGGTTCTGCGACATTCACTAATCGAAGCCACCGTTTCTTTTTATCTCCAGCTACTTATCACTCTGAAATCTGTTTGCGCCCTTTGGGAGGTCCTTTTGCCGTCCCGGAACAATCCTTAATTATCGGGCTCGCTTGCGGTTCCTTTCTTCGCTAGCCAATTTCCTACCAAGAATGATATCTTGCGCCGATAGCGTGCTTCAAAGTACAGGATGCGAGGCGTGGAAAGGCTTGCGAGATTAATGTAGATCATTTTCGTGTGGCTAGAAGACGCCCCCGATGGGTTCAACTGTTTCGAGGTTGATTTATTAATAACAATAATTGCTGGAGTGTTAAGTGCCGAAGCAATACGTGCCTGTAGGGATCTTTATAAAGTACAGTCATGACACACAGTACTACGACCTCTCGCCCTTTGGCTACCATCGAAAATGCGACCGTCATGGCCGAGATCAAACCCACGCCCTTCGGGTCAGACACCAAGCACCATAACCGTTATAGCACTGCGACGGACAATGTGGATTGGAAATCGTTGGGAGAGGCCTTTGCCCTGCAGTGCACCTAAAATATGATGATGATGATGATGATGATGATAAAAGCCCATACATTTTAACGAAATTATTTCCTCGGCAGGTTGGTTCCCAATAACACAGAAATACTCGAAAGCTCAGCTCGAGAAAGGAAGGAACACTACATTGGGCTGTCCAGTGTTTAGCATTTCTTCTTTGCCCAGTTTTCAAGCTACGATTTCCAGTTTTAGGGGCGCTCGCCCTCGGCGCGTGCCTCCCGGCGCGTGCCTCTCTTTCTGCCCCCCCCCCGGCGCGTGCCTCTCTCTCTTCCATCTGCTGTCTTGTGTGTGTGAGAGAGAGAGAGAGAGCGAAAGGCGCGCGTTGACTATGGAAACGCTCTTTCTTAGATGAACGCTCTACCAGCTCACAAAGAAGGAGAACGCGCCCTCACCTGCGAGAGACAACGTTGGCGCAGGCAGCGTCTCCTAGCGAGTTTCTTGATTGAGAAATACCGACTGCTCGCGTTGGAGAACCGTTCACCGGCCACCCATACATATATATAGGCACTGGATCTTGACTTGCAATGAAGTGCCGGTGGGAGATTTCACTTGGGCATAGTTGAACCATAAGGATTCGTAGCGTGCGCGTTAACTAAATTAACCCGGAACTCGGCACGATCTACGATGAACCTCCCGCGCTTCGCCCACTCATCATCATTCACTCCGTGGATATGCTGTAATTTTTTTGTTTGATTTTTTCATTATTAGTTTCAGTGTCCTAGGCGAACACATTGATCGTTAACGAATAAGTTGAGGTTTTATTGCCTGGTGACCTTTTGTAAGGGTAGCCATATTGTTACAGCTACGGCAGACGGTACAACATCTGCAGAAAATAAAGTTATCAGACTCTTTACAGTGTGTATATCTTGGCTCAATGGATGCGGGTGCTCAGTCAGAATCTGTTGTGTGTGCATTCGAGTTCGGAGCAGTAACTACAATTTTTCATGGCTACTCGTGTAAAGTTGCTGACACACTAGCCCTCTTAAGAGTGTAAATGCCCTTATAGTGTTCTCCTTTCACGCCTGTGCTAGACTCAGCTCTCTGACGGCGACTCGGTGAAAACCGTTGGGGAGCCCATACACAAAGTAAAAGTGCATGCAGGAAGCTCTCACTTCCAGACAACGCACACAGCACCGTGACAAAAAGAGGGGGTCCTTGGATCCTTTATCGACAACATTTATCTTCAGAAAGACATCGTACGTAGGCGGAATGACACCGGGTATAAATAGCAGCCAGACAGTGCAATAACGGTCAGCAAAAAAGAAAAACAAGATAAATATAAGGCAAGCATATACCAGGCTCTAACCTCCAAGCATAGGCGCAAAGATCCCTGAAGGTAGCCAGCCGAGATTACAAACAAGATTAGGAGCGAGGAAACGAGCAGGAAAGTTGCCAACCGATCTCTATCCAACGCTAACGGCTTCAGCCGGTCTGCAGTCGTTACAAGTCGTCGATTGAAGACTAAATGAGCAGCCTGCACAGTTACGATTTACAAGTATACCAAGTATTAGAGTTGTTTAAGACCTAAACTATAGGGCAAACAAACGAAAAATACAGATCTATTCTTCAATGACGCGTTATATCACACACACACAAACTTATATATATATATTCATTCTGACGAAGGCCGTGCCACGGCCGAAACGTTGAACAATAATAAACGTGCGATTTTCGCAAGTGTGCAATATATATATATATATGAAAGGATCAAAAGGGAGTACGACGCACGTTGGTTTTTGCTGTGCAAAAACCAACGCGCGTCGTACTCCCTTTTCTTCCTTATTGTACCGGGGCCAACGTGATTTCCTTGCCGCAACTATATATATATATATATATTATCCTATTATCGTCGACATAAATTCAAACAAAACAGTCAAACATGTGTTACAATGCAGTCGACAGGCCTTCATGCTCCGTTGAAACCCACCGACTCTCAGGCATTTTACTGTCGCAGATTATATGCACACGGTTGACGCTTGTCGTTCAGAGACCTTTACCATGTCTGGCACTTTATCTACTTTTCCTAGAAATCCCGCTGCCCGAACTTTGTTAGTCGTATCGCCGTGTAGAACTCACAGCAGCGTCGCTGCAAGTGTTTCTCGGTAAAATGGATAAGCCTTTCCACCCCTAGGTATGTTTCCATAGATAGGTAAACCCTTGTAAAGGTGCCCTGCATGATACGCCCTTGCGGCTGTGCGTTACAGCGTTGGTTCGAATGCTATGAAGAAAAACTATTTACACCTTTACACTGACGCCTTCACACTGTCTTAATAGCATACGCCATTACGCAGCGATATCAAAGTGTGTCGCAATATTCGACCCGATCCCTGCTGGAGCATATTCAGGGACACTTTCCTCTGCAAGCGGCGCTCCGCGATAACACTGAGCTGCCACGCGGGAGAAAAGTGAAACTTGGCCAGTTATCAGGCTTTTCAGACAGTGAAACACGTGGTTCGCTTCTTTTTTTTTCCCCACCCCGAGATTTCTGCTGTCGCCTCTTAAACAAACGCGAAGGCATCGCGCAAGTCCACAGCCACCCCATTTCACTTCGGTGCGTACTGTGCAAGGGAACATACGATCTAATTGTATGTTATTGCAAGTGTGGTACTCACGTGACACGTGTTATATTTGTATAGTTCTGGCGCGAATCCTGTGAAAGAACACGCCGCAGCACCGGCACCATACGGCAATCACGGCGATGATAGTGCGACATGGGAGCTAGCCTGGTCTTCCAGGGAACTGTGGTGCTCTTGTGGGCGCACAATAATGCATTGCATACCGTCTTCTGAAACGCGCACGATCACAGGAAAGTATGGTCGAATGTACGACGAAGTACGTAATAAGAGTCATCTGTTCGCGTGTTTCGCTTGACAGCTTTGCGTAATACCTGGCTTCGCGGTTCGCCGGTAGGCAGTGGCCATAGCATACACAATTCGTTGGGAGGAGGAATCAACACATCGACAGTACCCTCCGATAGGACAGCCTGTGAAAGGCAATATAAAATGGTAAAGGATGCCGTCCTTTTTTGTGCAAAAAACTTCCTTCTTTATGTACCGCCAACGTGATTTCATGCCGCAATATATATATATATATATATTTCCTATTATCGTCGACATAAATTCAAACAAAACAGTCAAACATGTGTTACAATGCAGTCGACAGGCCTTCATGCTCCGTTGAAACCCACCGACTCTCAGGCATTTTACTGTCGCAGATTATATGCACACGGTTGACGCTTGTCGTTCAGAGACCTTTACCATGTCTGGCACTTTATCTACTTTTCCTAGAAATCCCGCTGCCCGAACTTTGTTAGTCGTATCGCCGTGTAGAACTCACAGCAGCGTCGCTGCAAGTGTTTCTCGGTAAAATGGATAAGCCTTTCCACCCCTAGGTATGTTTCCATAGATAGGTAAACCCTTGTAAAGGTACTCTGCATGATACGCCCTTGCGGCTGTGCGTTACAGCGTTGGTTCGAATGCTATGAAGAAAAACTATTTACACCTTTACACTGACGCCTTCACACTGTCTTAATAGCATACGCCATTACGCAGCGATATCAAAGTGTGTCGCAATATTCGACCCGATCCCTGCTGGAGCATATTCAGGGACACTTTCCTCTGCAAGCGGCGCTCCGCGATAACACTGAGCTGCCACGCGGGAGAAAAGTGAAACTTGGCCAGTTATCAGGCTTTTCAGACAGTGAAACACGTGGTTCGCTTCTTTTTTTTTTTTCCCCACCCCGAGATTTCTGCTGTCGCCTCTTAAACAAACGCGAAGGCATCGCGCAAGTCCACAGCCACCCCATTTCACTTCGGTGCGTACTGTGCAAGGGAACATACGATCTAATTGTATGTTATTGCAAGTGTGGTACTACGTGACACGTGTTATATTTGTATATTCTGGCGCGAATCCTGTGAAAGAACACGCCGCAGCACCGGCACCATAACGGCAATCACGGCGATGATAGTGCGACATGGGAGCTAGCCTGGTCTTCCAGGGAACTGTGGTGCTCTTGTGGGCGCACAATAATGCATTGCATACCGTCTTCTGAAACGCGCACGATCACAGGAAAGTATGGTCGAATGTACGACGGAAGTACGTAATAAGATGCATCTGTTCGCGTGTTTCGCTTGACAGCTTTGCGTATACGACTGGCTTCGCGGTTCGCCGGTAGGCAGTGGCACATAGCATACACAATTCGTTGGGAGGAGGAATCAACACATCGACAGTACCTCGATAGGCCGCCTGTTAAAGGCAATGTACGTGACAAAAGGGCGCATCAAGCTACAGTACACCAAGCTATACAGTAAAAATGGGAAAGCATTGCCGTCCTTTCACCCTGTTCCAAAGAAAACTATTTCCAATGTGTCAGATGACAGCCCCAATTTGCTGCAGGCTGTGAAATTCAGCAAGGCCAGATTTCCAGGAGAAAGGCTTTTTTTTTTTTTTTTTTGCTGTAGACAAACTAGTACGGGTGATAAAGAACGGCACCAGAAGGGAAGGACAAGCTGCTTCCCTACGGTCCTCCACCGCCCCACCCCCTTTCGTGTCTTTATAAATACGAGCTCGTCTACGGCAAAAGAAAGCCTTCCTCCTGTGAAGCTGCCCTTCGTGAATTTCACAGCCTGCAAAGTGGGGCTGTTGCCCGACACATTGAAAATAACTTTCTTCGGCACAGAGCGAAAGCACGGCAATGCTATTCAATTTTTCCTAGCTTGGTGTAGCCTGAAGCTTAATTAACTTGCGGCTTGAATCGGGGCGTATTTCTAACACACGTTGCTGGGGAAAAGGCGGGGACGGAAGGGGGGGAACAAGTATAGGAAACGCATTTGTGCTTTTCTCACGCTCTCCGACGTGAATATTAAGGCAAGTCACTCGTTATTCATTGCAGTCGAAGCTTGTTATAACCAAGTATAGCGTCAGGACCGCATATTAATTTGTCACATTTGATATCCTTTGTAAAAGCAGAAATTAGTATAGGCTGAAGCCAATCGGCAACCCGGCTTGTGCGAAAATCCTAAATGCAAAAACAAATCCACTTTACGCGTGGCTTTCTATATGCCATTCCAAGCTGCGTAGACCGGTATACATGAGAAAGTCAAATAAGATATGGACAAAACTCGTTTCACAAAAGAGGCCTGCGTTCACGTTTATCTGAAAAAATATGTTTTTTTTTTTTTTGCTCTGGATGACCAAAATTTCCGACATTCACACACACACAATGGTTCTGATTCGCCTTCCGATATTTATTTTGCTTTCTATGCTACCTTTTAAGTTCCGAGGCTCGCGCGAATCAAATATTCATTTTCTACGGCCGACATCGTGGTGTCTTCCACGTTTTCCATTTCGTTATAAAAAGAATAATGTAATTGAGACGAAGTGTGACCAACCATATTCGTATTTGGTTCGCTATAACCGATAATTCGCCATACCGATCTTTATTAAAGTTTCTACTGTATAGACATTCTCAGTGGATAACAAGATATGTCAGGTAAAATAAACATGCAAATTAAGCTAAGTACTCACCGACATATCGAAACCTTTCATCGCTAAATTTTGCATTCCTTACCGGGCAGTCCACCTTTCTTAATCTTGCTCAGTACGCGAGAGCCAATGCAGACCTTTCCCAAATACCATTTGCCGTCGAAGCGAATGTATACACGTAACCTAAAGATCTTGCAGATCCCATGCATTGCGTGAATCAATGTCATGCGAAGCAGTCAGCGAGGAAATTGCCTATGACGAAATGTTCGGCATTCAGCCACATGTTGCTGGTGGGATAGAGGTGCAAAGCGCATGGATACCCACTCATCAGTATGCAACACGCACGGGAGCTGTGCCTGTTGCGTGTTGTCTTTGTCTCGTCGATTTAACGCCACACCTATCGCCTCAAGCAACCAGGAAAGTCGACAGCACTGTGGCGACTGAATGGTAGCTCACGGTACCTCGTAACATTGGCACTCATGTTAGTTCAGAGCAGAGACATATTTTCTTATGAAGAAAAGTAGTGCACCATGGTGCCTTGACGTGCTATCGCAAGCGTCGTTCGTTAAAGCGTTTCTACGGGATCGAGCAAAGTTGCACATAAGCATACCGAGTGGTATAGCAGAACATATGTACTGCTTTGATAGTGCTCATCACATATTAGAAGCGCAATTCACGTTACACAAGCACCATCATTACAAATGAAGGTGCAATACGTTCATATACTCTATATGCCACGAGAGAGGAGCCGCCGTAGCCTATACTGACTACGGCGAGTCCTCGGCGGCGCAAGTTCGGGATAGGACAAGCGCTAATTTTCAAGCAGTCGCGCTCGCTTGGCACCTCGAAGGCCTGTGTTAGACCTAGAGGGTCCGCTTGGTAAGTTACATGTGTGCCAGAGTACTTGCTAATTAATTAATTAATTAATAATTAATTTTGTACATACTTCGGCCCTATTCAGGATTCAATTTCAGGCTTCAATTTGATAACGTGAGAGTAGTGATTTAATGTTTAATTATTGTAGCGTTTGAGTCGGTGAGAGGTTGCAGCTGTAGTTATGGAAAATGGAACGAACATATTTTCGCTGAATAGTATTTACCGAAAATTCCTACATTTCAATCACGAACAAAGGCAAACAGTCTCTCTCTCTCTCTCTTTTTAAGAGAGTTCTTTAAGCCGGCCGTCCGATGTGTGGGCCGTTCCAAGAGCCATTGCACCGTGTGAGGCGCCGAAATATGAGCGTGATTGCATTATCGCTAATCGTGACGTCATGACGAGTATATCATGATGTAAATATCAGTCATTCGATCATGTCCGTCATACAGTTATACCCTAACTCCCAAATATTTGGGTATACCAATATTTGGGTGAACGAGGCGACCAGAAGGGGCGAGACGTATACGTAGATGAACGGATGAATGGAGAGGGACGGGCGGATACGGTCAAAGTGACTTCAGTTTGCCAAGAAATGCTTCGCATTTAAAAACGGTATAGAAGTTCAGAAAACGCTTCGCTCCCCGATCGCGAGCCTCTCGTAGTGTTCCGGAGCCGGTTTCTATACTTCCAATAAGTTTGTCAACACTTTGTGCGAAGGTCTGCCGGCGAATCGCGGCAAGTCGAAGGCACATAAAGCTCACTTGACTACCGAGGTAATCACTTATAATTGTCGCCTGTCAAATGAAGTGCGCGAACATAAACGTCCCATGTTAATTGTACGCCTGTCGTATATTCCATCCCATTGTCTTGCGACCGCGTATATGTCGGGCAGACTGTACGATGCGTTAATGTGAGCTGCAGCGAGAGCACCACAAGCCCTCGGAAGACTAAGCTAGCTAGCAGCTCCCGCACTACTGCCGTGATTGCGGTTGTGTCTCCGCGTTTACTAACACGACCACTCTGTACAGCCACAGGGAAAACGCGCAGCGGAAAACTGTGGATCTAGACAACACGAGCAGTCTGTCCGGAGCTGAGGGACGCTAATTTGTCATGGCAGGGTTATTTTAGAGGCGAAGCAGCTTATGGTAAGCCTGTTCCGTCCCTGCGCCGTGCACGCCCCCACTGCGCATGCGCAACAGCTGGTCCAAGCTGGCAAGGAACGAGAACGCGCCCTCGCCTGCGGGAGACAACGCTGACGCAGGCAGCGTCTGCTAGCGAGTTTCTTGATTGAAACAACAACCGACTGCTCGCGCTCACCGGCCACCCCATATATATAGGCACTGCACCTTGACCTGCAATGTAGTGCCAGTGGGAGATTTCTCTTGTGCGTAGTTGAACCATAAGGATTCACAGCGTGCGTGTTAACTAAAGGTAATCCAGAACTCAGCGCGATCTATACGACGTGGGAGCGCAGGAACCTCAGACCAGGAGCATAAATGACAACGCGTGTGTAAATATACATACACGTTGTCACTCATTTACATGCATGAGGAGGCAATGTCACGGGTGATTTACGGTAACACCGAAAGATCCCCAGTGCTTCGCCCCCTCGTCATGGTTCACTTCGTGGAGATACATAATTTTTTTGTTTTCTTTTTTCTCTTCGTTCAGTGCTACGCATTTTTTGAAGCTTTTTCATGTATCTTTCTTTTTAATTCCAGCCGGCCTTTCCTACAGCACGTGGTGTGACGAATGTCTCTTGTAGCCTCGTCCTGTGTTCTTACTCCTATAGGGAAAAGGGGGGTCTCTTTTTTCTTTTTTTTTCTGCTGTCTTTTAATTATGCAGCAATCGCCACTCCTGCTTTATACGTACTCTGCGGGAGTACAACGTTTTTCCATCCCTCCATCCCGCAATGGCTTGTAGTCGCGGTTGTGTGCGATGAGCGTGCGCTCTGTGAACATTGCATGCAGCCACTCACACGGGTCCATTTATCAACTCAGTGTGTTTTAGACTCTCTAGATTTCCCTACACAACAGAGACGTGCGATGGACTTTCTGTTTACATATTTAAAATGTATAGGCCAACTCGATAAACAGTAACTTTATCTCCGTCGTCACCAATAAATAAATAAATAAATAAATAAATAAAAAAATAAATAAATAAATAAATAAATAAATAAATAAACAAATAAATAAATAAATAGAATTCTGCGCGCGCTCTTCTACTCTTCCTATTCAATGCAGCTGTATCCACTTCAGCGCGGCGCAGCGCAACGTTTTCTCGCTGAGGGTGTAAATAAGCGAAAGCTGAGCGCACGATGAAAGGTAATAAAACTATGAAAAAAAAAAGCGGTTGGTCAGAGAATAGCTGTAGGACAGAGACCCGCCGGTGGTGCATGGGCAAGCCCCTCCTTCTTAGAAAAGCGAGAGTATTTAAAGAGATCCGTGATATCTCTGCCGTGAGATAGTCCAAGTACATATATTTTGCATACGCTACGACGTAAGTGCATCTGCGCTCGGTCGCTATCCTTGCGTGAAAGTGCACTTGAACTCTTACGTTCCTTGTAGAGCCGATAACATTGCGTTTAGATGTCTCAATATGTTTGCACCTTCCTACACGCAAGTCTATCTGAAGCCTTCATAGTGTGCTTCCTATCGACGAACAATGACCTTCCTCTGTATGCGTGCTACAAATCAACATGAATGTATGGGCCTTAATATGGGCTATTTAAACTCCAGTAGACCAAAGGTGCCGGCAAAAGCTACCTAGAGCCATCGTTCTATACATACATGCACAGATGTCGTAGCTTGCCCATCAATAGGCTCTGATATGCCTAACGAGAGTAAACATTAATTGCATTGTGAGAGACCTTTGTAAAATTTCAACAGGGCACTAAATGGGTCTTTTATAAATGTGCTGGCTTAACATAAAAATTAAATAAACGGCACAAGACCGAAAGCCTTACAGAAGGGCTTACAGAAGGATACAGAAGTACCCCGGACCAGGACGAATTTTTTGGCAACTTGGAAGCTTTCATTTCTGAGAAATCCGTACGGATTTCCTTGCAGCCTTGTGCTAGAAGTGGGTGACGGCTAATTTTTCCTTTCATAAACGCTACTCCACCTAGTGGGTTTCCGCAGAACTCATTTGCCCTTACAGAAGAAAGTCATCATTTACTTAATTTCTCGGCTAAGCGTAGCGGACAGGCTGTACAGTAGTAGTTGTTAAATTCTGCAATTTTATCCTGTGAGAGATAGTCAAATTTTAGCGCAGGATTGAAGCAAACTAGAACAATAACATTGGCTTTATACGTTTTAGATAACACGTGCGAAAAGACGCTGAAATTTAACAAATGCGTGGTTATGGTCGGCACATTTTTACAAAGTAATGCGCCATTTTTACCATTCCCGCTGAATAATCAGTCTGCAAAGCACTACAGCATTTGGCTTCTTGCCGCTTTGATGAAATACACAAAATACACTAATCTAGCAACAATTTACGAGGTAGGTCATGTCCATGCCAACTGTACCAACTAATATAACAACATGCCAACCGGTTTAAATTTTCTGCTAAAGACACATGGCAAATTGTGCTTTAAGAGCTTCCGGGCAAAACATTACTTGACGAAACATTGAAACTTTTGTTATGTGCCCGAAAGCCATGTGATGCGCTGCTCAAAAATATAACTTTCGCATGAATTGCTGCTGTCATCACACCGGAAATAGTACATACCATTTACAGCATCCAACCGTACTGGATCGAGGCCTTCCTTTGCATGCAGGGCCATCTTTATGGCGGTTACTGTCCTTGCTGTAGAGGATTTTCCCCTGTAGCTTCTCTGGAGAGAAGACGTGCGTGGAAGACTTCCTTCCCTCAAAGAACAAATCGCGAAATACGATTTAGAACAGGGAATGTCGCAGGAGCCAACGTTTCGACAAGCGGACTTTTCGTCAGGGCGGCAACTGCCTCTCCAGCCTTCTCCACCGCGCGGACACCGCGAATAATCTGCCGAAGGCAGTGGCGCAACATTTTAATATGGCAGGTCATAATTTCCACGAACTGAAACTCTACATACTTCAGGGAAACTTCCGCTCGCCGAGGGACAGAAAATACAGGCAATCGTATCTCATATACAGGTTCAGTACTCTCCAGCCTACAGGCATAAACCTTTCAAAGGGAACCCAAACGTTGGCTCCTGCGACATTCCCTGTTCTAAATCGTATTTCGCGATTTTTTCATCGATTCAAGCATCCATCTTCCCCTGAGCTTCTCTTCTAGTTTGGATTCCCTCAAAGAAGGATGGCTAGTCACGTAGTCGTCCGGGAGATCCAGGTGCGAGGGCATGCGTTCTATTCTGGTGTACAAAGGATTGTGTGTGTTCTTTTTACGCGTTCCACATTTTAAAAAAAATGCGGGAAACGCCTCGCATTAGATATTTGAAAGCTGCCAGTTCGCTTCTTTATCACCTATAGAACCTTACTATACGCGGTCGCGTTCTTAAAATTGATGCTAGCCTAGAACTGCTAAGTTGGCTGGCAACAAATCTCCAACTATGCTCAGTTTTCGCTGTTTCAGTTCTGGCCATCAGAGTAGGCAGTCTGCGCTGACAGCTTAAAGCAAAGGTACAAGCCTGAGTCTTCCTATTAAGGAAAGGCATACGAAAGACTCTTGTATGATGCAATGACACCTTGTGTCGACAAAAGCAAGCTTAGGAAAGCGCACAGAATCGTTACGTTTTACTTCCTTCGTGTTTAACCTATCAGAAAACTCGACGTAGCTCACATTAAAGTGCGTAAGAAATCGTGACCGTGAGCACACAACCTTCCCGGCGAGTTGGAAGCCTCTGCACAGCCGCCATCTTGTTTGCCCACCGAAGTAGCCCGCGCTGCTTTCTTCTTTTCTATTTTTTTTCTTCGACCCTGTCTTCGCGAATCAAGCTGTCCACCTTGCCGCCTACGTGAGAACTGGAATGAAACTTAAGGTGACTGTAAGCTTAACTGCTTTGCCGCCTATACGTTTAGCATTCGAATACACCCATTCTAGTAGTATATAAGGGGTGTCCCAACCACAGATAGTGCGTAAGACATATAGGCATATAGTGCAAAAAGGAAAATGGGCCAGGTCGAGATAGTACGAGCGCTAACTTTCAACAAATACTTTATTGATGATCCTGAGCAATATATAAACACACATCGGAATCTGGGGGCAAACGGGAAAGGCGCCGACAAAACGAAGCTAAACGGCTGTGGTCGTCCATACGCCAAAAAAAAAAAAAATAATCAAGCTTTTTTGTCACAAGCCAGATTGCTTACTGATGCAAGCACTATAGCACATTCTATTTCAAAAGCTTCAAAGATTATTAATCTACTTCTAGGGTAATACGCAGCAACACCCTGTTCAAAAAGAGGATGACATGGCCGCCTTGCGTCACTTTACTTTTTTTTTTTTGCTTGCAATGGGCAGGAAGTTGTCCGCCTGTTGGAATTTGGGCTTCTCCCTTTATTTATTACTCTGTGTACTCTGGTGCTGTCATATAGTTCCTCACTTTGTGTCACTGCTAACGTTAACCAGTTTAGCAGCCGAACGTTACGTTTTTGACCAATTTTACGGACCTTATCAACATACTCTCGTATGCACGCACGTGGAAGCATCTGTTGATCTGATTAGTGCAGTCTCCCGCACGATAGCGGAATTTTGTAAACACCCATTTGTCAAGAGACGCAGACATATCTGGGCCTGATAGTACAATCTGGATTCCGCATTCCTGCGGGGCAGCTCAACTTGCACAAGTTGAAGAGTTTGCTGGGGAGACGCGCCCAACTGCGACTTCGTAGTTCCTTGGGGCCTTAATAAACTGTGTTGACTGACTGACTGACTGACTGACTGACTGACTGACTGACTGAAAGGCAGACAAGCGCTGTAAACAATACTCTCATAAAATAATTATGCGCAACCTGTCTGGATTGTTGACACGCAAATAATAACGTTAATAACGATACAGAAAAAAATTTTGCGCATAAGTTCTTTTTTTTTCTTTTTGTCAATAGCGACAAAGATCGACTTCAAATTTAAGGGTATAAGACTTGCAAAAGCCGCAGTATTCCCTCCGCAAGCGCTTGAAAAATTAACTGCGCCACCGGTCAATAGCCGCCTCGGTGCAGTACGCCAAGCTTTCACGTAACAATGAACACATTAAGTTATCTATGCCAAAAGAAAAAGCGGGTAACTGTTTGTTGTCACCCAATCGTGAAAAATATATATCAGTAACGCCTGTCGTATACTTAGTAAGAAACGAATCGACCGCGTAAGGTAGTCTATATACGATCAGTAAGCTCAGAATTCCGCGACACACTCACGCCACGTGCCATATTCAGACGCGATCGCTCAGAAGGTACGTACAGGGTGAACACGACGCAACGTAGCTTCCTTTTTGGAACGCGAGTGCTTGCGACGTGGGCACACATGGAAGCTAATAATGTGCAGGCGCACAGAGTGATCCAAGCCCCTCTATGCCTGCACTACATTAGCGCCGATGTGCAGTCCCATCGCGAGCGCTGGCGTTCTAAAGAAGGCAGCCACGCTGCGCCGTGTTCACCCTAAGAGTGGACGACCCTGTACATTCATCCTTATGTGTCTTTGCCGTCAACCTCATTTTCTTCAGAGACACTCGCCGAATTGCCCCCCGCGATGGTCTACAGTGCGGTTATGGTGGTCGGCTGCTGCCCCGAAAAAAGTCATACTCGATCACATCCGCGGCATTCGCATTATGGTTAAGGTTAAATGCATTCGCATTGGGATCACTCAATCAATCAACCAATCAATAAAATTGTGAGTGTGAGAAGGATGGATGCTAAATGCTACAGGGGAGGCTGCGCCACAGAAAGGGGGTGTACGCGTTGCAAGCAGTTCCTAACATAGCGTAGCCATGCATGGTATAGTATAGCGAAGAGGTGGGGAGAGGAAGTCAGGGCGAGGAGGAGGGAAAGGAGGAGCAGAGAGGGTAAATCGTGGCATAACTTTGTAGGGTATATGTCATGTGACACAGAAAGTGGGTCAAGCAGGTCTTAGAATAGGATACGTCCATGCATAGTATAGCAAGGGGGTGGGGAAGAGCAGTGAGGAGGACTGATGTAAGGGGGAGGGGGAGGAAAAGGAGGAGGTGTTACGGCACATACATACATACATACATACATACATACATACATACATACATACATACATACATACATAGGCATAAACCATAGGCATAGTATAGCAAATGTTGGGAAAGAGAAGTGAGTGTGAGTGCGAGGGAAAGGAGGAGAGTGCAATATAAAAAAGCTAAAGAAAGAAATATGAAAGAAAGAAGATGATGGAGGAAGATGAAAGAACTCAATCTGCGTTCGCCAGGTGATGGCGCTTGCTTGCCATCTCCGCAGTGCATTCAGATTTTACAGGCGTGGAATTGGCTTTAGTGTGCGTGTGTGTGTGTGTGCGTGTGTGTGTGTACGTATGTATGTGCCGTAACGCCTCCCCAGTATCCACCAAGACACATATAACATAGACACTTCGTAACGCAGACCCCTCCTCCCCCCTGCATACACACACGACCCCCGAAAAAAATGTTCCTGGCTGCTGCACTTACGTGCAAATGAGTGACGTGTTCTGAAACAATTACGGCGCTGTCAGCGGGCTTTCATCTTGTTTATCGATCAAACTTTCACTCGCTCTCTCCATATCTCTCCTTACTGCTGGCATGATCATGCTGGACTTCAACCTGAGCGAGAAAAGTGCGCAGGCCACATTTGCGTGTACAACAGGCAACCACGGTAACAAAGGAAGTGCAAGCGATTAGATAGCGTGACCGGATTCTTAGATAGCGCAAAACTGGTAATCGGGCGCCGCTGAGAGGGGTTTCTTGGCCTACGGTGGGCTTAAATGCGGATGAAGGTGATAATATCGCAGTTCATTCCAGCGATGTTCGTACGGCGAGGGTATAAAACTGCTATAATTGCGCTAATTCGTAGTTATCTAACTAATCATAATTACGCGGCCCTTAATTGGATTACCTTGCGGCAGAAGTGAACCTGGGCATGGCACATGATATGGAGGACAGACAACAGATGGACAGCGAGAATGACAGAATGGATACCAAGAGAGGGAAAACGCAGCAGAGGAAGGCGAGAAGTTAGTGGGGAAATGAAATCAAGAAGTTCGCCGACACAAGGTGGAATGAACTCGCTCAGCACAGCGCAAACTAGAAATCGTTGAGAGATGCCTTCGTCCCGCAGTGCACTTAAATTAGGCTGATGATAATCATGATCATGAATGACACATTGCTATTGAAGGTTGTTGCTTGCGAGTCATATGACTCATGTGCACTGAGAAGAGTAATCACACACTTGGAGGAGTAGCAGGCCATGCAGAGACTGACTGCCCAGGCCGTCATTTCCTCCTTTCCTTTTATTAAATGCTATCTTCTTCTTCTTCATCTTCACTGAAAACTCGTAACTGAGGGCGGCACAGATACTGAGATACGTGCCATCAGACGTGCCGCAACTATGCACTAATGTTCCAATTACCTCTTTAACGCCGTTTTGCTGACTGAAGTACAATAGCAAATAAAAGAGCCATTTATATTGTATCGAGCTTCCGCATATCTCGAAAAGGGTGCTACCTTGAAGATTCACTCAATGTAGACATGCTTTGCGAGCTTACTGTCTACAATTCGTGAATTACGATATCGGCCGTAAATTAATGAAATGTGTGTTAGTGAATGTTGGTTTATTAGCTTGTAACTACAGCGACCTTAGCTTTTATGAACGCCCGCCGCAAGTGACAGCTCGTGTTCACAGAAACCTTCAGTTTCCACCTCAGGTACCGTATTTCTAAATGTTTCCTAATATCTACATTCAGAAAGAGGACTCTAATAGTTAATCTAATGACCGTAGTGCCAGTGAGAGTGGCGAAATCACAGCGTATTATATTTTAGTTTGATGTGACGTTGCTATTCGCTGGTTGCGTTGCTACTTCTGATTGGCACGCGCTTACAATGAACTCATTACAACGAATTTTAAGACGAAAACATCCTTGTTACAGCTACTAAAGAACCTAAATTTACGCGTTACAAATTCATTTTGTGTGCAACTCACACAATGAGTGCTGTGCAGCCTACGTGGTTCCTGTAGCCCGAGGCAATGACGCCGTCAGAAAGCTCGGTACCGTCGTGGTAGGAATGCCACAAAGGACAACACAGTTCCAACACCGCAAGATGTAAGCCGCATTTTGATTGGAAGCAGGGAACACGTCCCTGAGCCAAATGGGAGGCCAATATTTGTCGTCTGCTTTTCTTTTTTTTTTCTAAATTTGTAAATTGAATAACTTCTGTTGTTAGCGTCAATCTTGAGATTCTCTTTTTTTTTATTTATCTCAGGTAAATGCGAGGAAACCATGGAAATGCAAAAATCTAGTAAATCTGGTTTCAAGGTTTTCTTAAAAGGGACGCTAAAATGAAACATATAAGTGGTTTACACCGAGGGACTATTACTGGGGAACTACACAGTCGTTCATATGTTTAATATGTTTGAAGGGAAAATCAAAATCGCGGTTTCATCTTAGTTTAATGTTTGAATCCTGCGCCTAGACTTTGAGATGATGAAGTCACGAACCACATATAATTTATTTATTTATTTATTTCTTTCTTTCTTTCTTTCTTTCTTTCTTTCTTTCTTTCTTTCTTTCTTTCTTTGCGTTTCCTCGGCCCATCGGCTCAGTCAAATTGCCCGAAACACGCCATGTTACGTATCTGGCCCCCTTAGGACACAATGTATATCTCTTTTGACCATAAATAGTTATGTAGGACTTAGTAGACACCTCTGAGAAGACGTCGCCACTTGTATTCAATTTTTGTGCATTTTCCACCTTACTAAGCGACTTCTCCTCGCGAGAGTTGTGGTCCTGGTAATGTGAGAACGTAATTTACTTATAGTGCGAGAAAAATCAACATTCACTTTAGTGCTGCCCTTTAATAACATGCTGCCTGACGCAACTGCTGCGAGACGTTGCAACATTACATTGCAAACTATCACTATACTGTCTCTCTCCTGATGTCGCGTTTAATCCTCGATGTACGCAGATTAAAGGCTGCAAGCTAAAAGAAAGAACATTTTGAAAGCGCAAATAATTTTACTGGGGCTTATTTATTTATTTATTTATTTATTTATTTATTTATTTATTTATTTATTTATTTAGTTTGATTGATTTACTGTCGCGCTTTAGTGTCCCTTAAACACAGGGAGTTTCAGAACACTTGTTTGAGCGAATGTGGCGAGTATACGAAAAAAATGTAATCGGCCTTCCGACGTCACGAAGCGGAAGTTCCAGCGCGAATTTCAAAACTAAAGTTTGACGATAATTTTCTCTCTTAATATTGAACATAAAATTGCGAAATTAATGACAATCGTGTTCTCGAGGTATAAGTTATCATTCTAAGCCACTTCATGGCCCTTTAAAGGCGAAAATATAAAGTACAGCGAAAGTTACTTGCATCATAAGTAGAGAAGATCAGGGGAAGATGGAGGCTTGAACAGATCGCTAAAAACGATGTAGAACAGGAAATTTAGCTGGAGCCAACGTTTCGAC
The DNA here is from genome assembly GCA_013339685.2 of Hyalomma asiaticum. Taxonomy (NCBI): domain Eukaryota; kingdom Metazoa; phylum Arthropoda; class Arachnida; order Ixodida; family Ixodidae; genus Hyalomma; species Hyalomma asiaticum. Next base: position 81,782,373 of record CM023482.1, read on the forward strand.
AAGTGGACTTGTCTTCGTGAGGACGGCGACCTTACATCGTTTTTAGCGATCGCAGGATCGCCGTCTTGACGAAGACAAGTCCACTTGTCGAAACGTTGGCTCCAGCTAAATTCCCTGTTCTACATCGTTTTTAGCAATCTGTTCATCAATTGCATCATTAGTGCAATTAGGCAAATTTCGTTGCTACGTGATTGCAAGTTACGTGGTAGCGTGTTCCTCGAGTGAACGCCTGCTCAGCTTAGAGTTTATTTTTGCTCATCCGGTGGGCGCAACGCTAAGGGATAACGAGAAAAACATGCATACAAAGCTAGTAAATAGATGGCAGCTCAACACACTCACCCGCTTTATGTATACAACTCCGAACGGCTCGACGTACGCGAGTCTGCCGTGTGCAAGTGGGACTCGCCGGGACACTACGCGATAAACTCATCTGGAGAGCGATGAAATCAACGCTCCCGAATAGCAACCTCCTCCACAGCGATAGAAAAGGCTATCTGTCATTGCAGTATTTCAGTCTCCCTTGAGCCATACGATATTCGTGGCCACTTTCGGCCCCGGCGATAAAGGCTGCTTTGCGACCAGGATGTACTTATCAGCCGTGACACTTGACACGTTTAACATCCCCCCCTCCCCCAAGCACGTCGCCACTTCTTCTTTTTTTTTTTTTTTTTTGCCTGCTAGTTTAGTAAAGGCTGCAAGCAGCGGATGACGAGGGAACTTACGTTCTAGGTTAACGTTTACATTAGTTTATAGCGCTTTCTCGGATAAAAGAGCGAGACTTTTTCTTACATATGAGGTCCTATAACAAAACAGTGATATAGAAGAACGTGTCGCACTACTTTGGTGAGTGTTCAAAAGTGTCTGAACTGAACTCAAAGCCACTGTAGTGAAGACAGAGGTGAAGATCTCTGCATGCTTCACCAGAGCTTCTGAATCTCCATTTAAGTACATCTCATTTTTTCGCAACAAACAGCGGATTGTTATTTATTAAAATTCCTTTATTTTTACTTTGTGACGACAGATCAACATTTGTTTACCGCGAGATGCATAAAAAGTTATAATATTTGCCTATTTTGGCGAAAAAACAAAATAAATCTGGCATCAATGGGTTCTTCAGAACTTCGGAAGTGCAATCGCGGTAGTCATCGAGCGTGTTGTTGTCGCGCAGCAGCAGGATCGTTTGATCCAAGGTAGAATTATTTATTTCCTTAATTGTGCTGCATTCTTTTGCTAATTTTTCACGTTTCTATGCCTCCATAACATCTGAAATAGCTTTCATTGTGTGAAGCGTTTCACAGCGCCGCTCGTGTGATGTGTAGAGTTATATGTCCGCGTTAATCTCCTCTGCTCAGAATGAACAAGTGCTTGCTCCGATCAAAACTTGTCGAAGCATATATATATATTTTTTGCTATCTGTCCCCTTATTAGATGACTACCGCTGCAAGACCCACCTTTGAGCCAGCCCGAGGGGGTGGCGGTCGCAATGAGAAAGACTTAGGGGCCTTGTCAAAACAATACTCTAGCAGGGACCTCCCGGGGCACACCAAGCTGAAGTACAGGTCGGTAAAGGTTCCGCTGCAAACGAGTACGCTCGACTGTCTGAGCTTTTGAGGTTGACGCATTCTGCACACCGTTTTTGGACAGGCAACCCGGTCAGGGCACCAGCGAAGAGCTCAAGGCTAAGGACTTTCGCCGCGAGTTGGAGGAACGTGAGCGTGCTGCGCTGTACGAAAGAGACGGCAAGAAGATAATCAGAGGTGAGTAGGGTTGGCGAGTTGCGTTTCCCGGTGTTCTCTACGTAAACGAAGGCGCTTTACGATCCGTTTCATGCCGATAATAACGTATCCAAACCATCGTATTGCATATGTGCACAACATGCGTGCTTATCGTGTGTGCCCTGCTTGTATAGCTGCAACCAACACCGAATTTTTTGTGCAAACGGAAGTAAGCACACGTCGCAGGAGAGCAGGTCAAATGAGCGTTCTTCACAAAAGTGTCATCCCTTTATATTTTTCACCAATTGGGGCAAGTGTGTATTCTGTAAGGTCTTACCTAAGTGCAGTTTGTGTGAGTGTAGGAGTGGGGTTAGGCCATGATATCAGGTACAGGCACGTCCAGTGCCTCTGCTGTGCTGTGTGCCTCTATAGTCTGGTTGGTGAACATACAGAGTGCCTGGTCAGCAGGTAAAAAAAATATATGTGCGGTGAGGAAGGTGTTGCATCATGTCGTCTGACATACTGTTCGGTCTCTCTAGGTCATTGTGCCAGTGTAGCAAGCTTTGCTTGCACAATCACGTCTTTGTGTCTGTAGCACAGTCAGGGTACCCATGAATTGCACACTCAGAGCCAAACTAACAGTGCTGACAGGTCAAGGTTATTATCTTTTGAAGAAATATTTTTCATTTTTATACAGACTGCTGTAGATAGCTAGCATTGGTCGAAATGTTATTGTTTGATGTAATGTTTGAACGTATGACACTGGTAGAGTTCAAGTGGCTGACAATGGCGAAACTGCCAGCACTTTACTAAATGCACTATGCTTTCGTGTTGCTGGCTTTTTCATGGTGGTAACATGATATTAAATGCACAAACACAACTTCTTAACGTGGTAACACGTGATTCACTTTTATGAACGATGTGATGCAATGTGACACTACACCACTCACTGTAGCACTGTCGTATTGCCTCCACCCGTGCTCCCGCAGTCTATATACTTTAGCACCTTTAAGTAGCAAGTCAATTTTGTTCTAATGCTGGAATGACCCTTGCGCAAATTTCATATTTTGATCTCATCAATGACACATTTCTTTTGTGTGCAATTCCGCACTCTGCGCATTTGGTCTCCCTGCCACCATGGTGCTAGAGTAGTTACTCTGCTCGGCTTCTGACCCAGGGATCCCAGCTGCAGCAGTTGCATTTTAACGGAAGTGAAAAACTGGATGCCTGTTTACTGTCCAACGTCAGTGCACACTAAGGAACCCCAGGTTACCAAAATTTCTTGAACCTTCCACTGCAACATGCTGCGTAATGATATCACAGTTTCAGCATGTAAAACTTTAGCAGTTATTAGTTCTGTTCCCTGACCCTTCATTTGCTGTGTGCCACCTCCTTTACAATATTATCACCTTTAATGACACCCACCCACAACCTTATAGGAGATAAGGAGGCAATTACTTAGACTGCAGTCACATGTCGTAGTAATCATTGTGCTGAGCCTTTGTTATTTTTTTTTAATGGTTTCACTGTTTAAAAATAAAAGAGCATGCACTTGAATGGTTCACCCAAAGAAACTTCTAGTTTGGCATTTCCAGTATTGTGTGCTCAGTGGGTGTTCGCAGTGTCAGCATGATATATTTCTTTGGTATGTCCAATTCTCTGGTGCCTTCGCTCAGATGCATTTACAATTACATGTTGCAACTACCTGGAACTTCACATTGGCAATGATACACAAAACAACCTAGTATTTTCATGAATGCAATGTAAGCTCAGTTACATCTGTTCCAGACTGCTGCTTCAAATGGTCTAGTGATTGTGCTCAGCAGGTATATTGCGGCAGGCAGAATAAGGTTAAAAGCTCTTTGGTTGTGCCACTGTCATACTGACAATGTTGCTGGTGGTCAAGTATGGTCATCGCTGACCACAATCTAAAATATTCTATAGGACTGGGGTAACGCATGACACAAATCCGCTCCGTGTCAGGGGAATGTATATGGGACTGCATTGTTAGCCGTGCTATCAGGAAAACAAAGGGGGCAAAGGGGTTGGCTTCCACCATAGTCTATGCCTTGTGCATGCTGTATATTTATTACCTTAATCTTATGTTTTTGTTTCTTTCATATAAGCAGTTGTGACGACAGTCTATGTTTAAATTCTATGTTTTCGAAGAAACCTCAGTTGGAAGTTAGCGCTTGTGCACATACCTTCTTTCTTTGTGAATCTTGTTCACATTACTTAGGCACAAAAAAAAATTACATTATCGTCTCACATTAATTCAAAATTTACCACATGCGGTAAATTGGTACATGTTCATCTCCTTTGATATGTAGAGCCATCGAAGAGGCCAAGACTGGAGCAGGCACCTGCATCAAATCTTGATGCTGATGACTCCTTAGATGAGGTGAGTACAATAAACTCAGTAATGAGCATTTCATGTGAATGTACAAAAATTTCTTAACTATTCTAGTAGTATCGTGTTGTAGGTCTGAACCACAACAGTTTAGCTAATGTTTTAACTTGGACATCTAAGTAAAACATTCAGGAGATACGTTGTTCTTGTTCGTAAAATTAACTACACTGGCAATGAGGCCATTATTCTGAGCTTGCATGCCACACTTGTGTGAATTTAGTGCTCATGCCAACAGCAATCTTCTGAAAGAAGTGATACATTAAACGTGTTTCTCTTTGTAGAGCTGCAAAAGACTATGATGCAATTGCAAGTTCTGACTTAGATTTTGTTTAGCTCATACTTGAAATTGGTTTCTGACTGTTCCAAGTATTCACATTTAAGGTGATGTAAATAATGCCGGATGAACTAAGACCATGTGTGGACATATGTCTTGTATTGTATTTAAATTTCACCTGCAATATAATTCATTCAATGTCATTGATCTTGTCAAGGTCAAGGCCAACTGTATTAGTCTTGGTTAGTTCACACTTTCTTGAATCATAGGGATTAAGGGGCCTCTCTAACACTGTTATTGCGCTCGTCCCTTTTTCTTTCTCTTCTTTTCTTTTTTTTTTCCAGGTACGTAGACAGGTTGGGTGTAGCTTTTGCACAGGCCAAACCACCCATGTCAATTGATTTAATATTTTAATATGCAATGAGGTTACTATATGGCTGCCAACTGCATCGACACCTAGCGGCACTTGTCAGAACTATTTTTGGCTGAAATGATGACAACGCACAAGGCTGTGTTTTGTAAAAAGTAAAATTAGAAGTGGTCGCAGCTTTACATTGGTAAACAATAATACTTGGTTTTGTTGATTTTCTCTTGGATGGTGTTTCAGTGAATGCCAGAACGTCAGAGAAGCTGATAATTTACAGCATGGCAAGGTCAAACTCCACATTCTTTTTTTTTTTTTTTTTCTATGGCGTTGGTGTCACCAGTACCCTGGAAAAAACAGGGAACCATATTGTGCTAGCCTCCCCTGTGTGGGCACTTCAAGCCAACTCCATTAGATGTGTGTTATGTTGCACATGGCGAGTAAATGTAATCTCATGACCTGGTAAAACTCGAGTTGTGGGTCCACATTTTTTAACACGAAAGTGTTTTATGCCGGGCTCCACCAAAAAATCTGTGACGTACTTTCATAATGGAAGTAGATGTTTGAAAAATAAACTCGCATTCAAGATAGGAAAAGTGTCCACTCGTTGGGACTTGAACCCATGACCAACCAGTGTACAACGTTAGGAGCTGGAAGCACTACCACCGCGCCACCAGACTTGCAAGATGGAGGAAATAATGGGCCTTACATCTATACTACCCCACTTCAATATTTGCATCAAATTGATGTCCAGTTGAGGCAAAGGTATTTAGCAAGCAAAATTGTTCTTCAATGGGCCTACATCTGGAAATAATGGGCCTTACATCTATACTAGCCCGCTTCAATATTTGCATCTAATTGATGTCCGGTTGAGGCAAAGGTATTTAGCAAGCAAATTGTTCAACAACTCCCTTTAACTGCTCTCTTGGTTCTCAGCGGTGGTACCACCACCTAGGAACGATGGAGCAAAGCCATAAATTGTCGCGTTAATATGCACGCCGGCAGTTAGCGCTTCAGTAGCCTCGATGCTTCTATCAATGCGCAGGCTTTGGCGTCTTGCCGGCGCATCGCTTCGGCCATGGCCGCTACATCTTTTGTGACGTGTATGATAGCCAGTTGCGTTTCAACGTGCTCTACTTCACGAACACAAAGATGGCCGCCGATAAGCAAATGATGCGCCTTTCGCACCGCGAAGCGTGCATTCACAAAAGAATTCGCTGACAAACAGCTCGGTTTCGCTTGCAAGGTTTCACTGTTTGCGGACGCTCCTGGTTTATAGCAGATTTGCGCAGGGCGCTGGTGCATTCAATCTCTTGTCTCCGGAGAAGTGTATCGTCCAAGAGCTTTCGCTTGTGTGCAACTGTTGAGGATCCCTGTAGCCACTGATGTGTGCATTCAAAGGGTTCACATGCCCAGAGTAGCCAACCCATCTCTCGCCCCTCGATTCGGCAGGTTGCCACTTATGTGCGATGACAGGTGTTTCACTTTTGTGTTATACCAATTCCTATGACAGAGGGATCAAGCATGTCTCTTTTTGTTTTTATTGTATTTTGAGTATTGTCGGTGTAATAACTTCAGACTACATGCTCATGTTGCTGTAATTCTTGCAGCATTTGTCTGCCCAACTTCGAACTACGTGCTCCTATCGCCATCGTTTTTGCAGCATTTGTCTGTGCGTCCTTTAGTATGCACAACATTCTAACGAAAACGGGTGCTTGAAAAGTGTTAAGGGCCCCTTAAACAGACCACATGTCAAAATTGAGATTCAGCTTGACCTAAGATTCGATTTGCATGCAGCTGAAGCTATGGCAACAAAGTAATTTACAGTAAAACCTCGTTATAACAAGTTTGAAGGGGGTGCCGTAATTACTTTGTTGTAACCATTAGTTCGTTATAGCCAATGTCAATTTCATCTATGGTAATTTCAAGGGGAAATGCGATTGCTTTGTTATATCCAATATTTCATTATATCTGTGTTCATTATAACGAGGTTCTACTGCATTTGGATTTATGAAATACTAAATCTTTTACATGACTGTTAATCATCGAGACAGAGACTATGTAGCCTATAACCTTAAGGTATTGCTTTTATCAGCTGGGTTGTTGCTGATTGCCCAGTTCTGGTCACAGGTAATGTCAGCTGTATGGTTTATCTTGTGTTTGCAGTATAGCTGCTCATACAGCAAAGGATAATACAAGTTTATCACTTGAAAATTCTTAGTTGTGTCTTGATCTGCACGTAGGACGAAGACAGCGATGACAGTGATGAGGACGACACTGCTGAGCTTATGGCCGAACTGAACAGAATCAAGAAGGAACGTGCCCAAGAAGAAGCCAAGAGGGTATGTTGTTTTAAAAGGCTAACTCACTTTTCAAATGCCAGCGTGGCAGTGATCACAGAATACAATGCTTGCAATGAAATGTTCAATTGTTTGATGTTTTTGCTGGAGTCTTACTTGTGCTGAAAATAGCTTTAGTTGTGGTAAGTGTTAGCTTTAATAGCATCTTCCAGCAGTTTAGTTTCTCATAAAATAGAGCAAAACTATTTTTGAAATGAAAATTCTGGAACGGGGTCTGTCTGTGCTATTTCAAAACAAGCAGTGACATCCTTTTTCTCAACTATTAAGATTACTTTTGAAGTACTAGCCTTTTTCTTAGGTGATAGGGTGTAGCATTTGGAGAAGCTACTTTACCACTTCCACTATGTTGACTAATTTTTCTTATAACTTGAAGTATGTCAACAATAAAAACACCATATCAAGTACTGCTTCAGTGTATCTATGCTTTGTGGAACTACGCTGCTTAGAGTTCTTGATACATTGATTACATTCCTGCATGAAAGTGCGCAAGATGGTCTTGACTCTGACATGCTGATAAAATATGATATGTAAACAGCACCATACACAGTATTAAATAGCTCATGGACACTGCCACAGAAGCCTCTGAGCGACAATGGATACGGACACCTGAATTTTCAAAGGCTGAAGCTCTTCGGCATGCGATGTGCTTTTTTCTTCCTTTTTTTTTTTTTTTCGCTTCAGGTCTGAAACAGCCTTAGTTGAAGCCATAACTGCTGCCATGTTAATAATCATGTGTCTACTTACTGGAAAAACCAGAAATCCTTAGGGAATTTGATAGCTTTGAAAATACTCGTGGAAAACTTGGGGAATTTGGGCTCCCATCTGGGAAAATCAGCCAGCAATAGCGCAAGTTACAGAAGAAGTGTGCTCTCGCCACAGCCACTGCCTGCCTCCCGCGCTTTGCTATCTGCAGAGTGCGCGAGAAAAGCAGGAAAAGCAGTACAGTATGTTTGGCATTGCGGCACTTCGAATTTCAGAGTGAGTCATCGACTCGAGAGCAGATGGTGAGAAATTGCTGCAGTGCTGCTGCAGGCAAATTTTGTGTTCTGTGAGTGACAAGTATGACTGCATTCAAGTGCACTTTCGACCAGGGCCAGAAAAATCTGAAAGATTGCGAGTTTGCAGCCTGGGTTGGGCCTGTTGATACTGTGTGCTATGGAGAAAGCAGTTTTCGCTCGGCAACATGAGAAGAGTGGTGACGAGTTATGCAAAAAAGTAAGAAGCACCAACTTGCTGCAACTGGAGCAGGGATGTCTTTTGCAGTGTCATTTTTGATGCAACTGGCAAGTGTACCGCCAGACACTGTTCTGACCATGGCCAGGCCAGCTGTGTCAGCCTCGGCGCAGTGTACGTCTGCTTTAACTACAACTACTGAACTACTTACAAACGACTCCAGTGTACAGCAAAGTTACTTTTCAGCATGACACAGAGGTCATAGATGCTAAGGTGATGTGGTGTCTAAATTCTGTTATGACGCATTCATCACTCGATACTGCCATGACATTGGCTTCTCTGTTTTCATTGATGTTCCCATCGTCAGCTATGGTGCAGAAAATGCAGCTTGGTGAAGGAAAGGGTGTATACTATAGTCCTTGGCCTCACACCTTTCTTCAGGAATAATGTCTTGTTGGAAGAGAGCCCAGCCAGCCCCTCCATTCCCCCCCCCTTCCCTTTTCCACTTCATCATAGCATTTGACAAATTGCTGAACAATGTTGCTCAAGAGGAGAAGATGTATGTGTTGGTTCGCTTCTGGTCAGATGCAGAAAAATGCATGGAGACGCGCTGCCTAACCTCGTGCTTTCTTAAACACGCGTGAGCTGAAGATTTGGTGGCTGCCTTTAAAAGTACCATACATGGACTCTCGCTGCCGAAAATTACTCAGATCAATGGATGGGCAAAATGTAAATATGAAATTTCTGCATGAGACCAAGGCAGGGCTGTGTGAATCCAGTTAAGCCTACCAAATTGTCATGTTGGAAGCTGTGGCTTTCATGTTGTGGATGGTGCACTCAAAACTAGATGTGCGGCAACAGGATGGCAACCCGTGAAATTCCTCCAGGCTGTGTACAGCTTGTTCAATACACGTACCTGCCCGACATGCTGAATTCAAGTGCATCACTGGGAGCATCATTTACCCTTTGAAGTTCTTTGAAGTTCTGCAGTGGTCTTGAATATGTCCATGTAATCTCAAAGGCTCTTGACTTACTGCCGTGTATGAAGGTGTACATCTAGTCGTGTTGAAATGAGAACAAGTGACATACGAGCACAAGTTACGCTGTGGTCAAAAGAGCCATGCACGATCCCCTGCTGTCTGCAAAGCTCACCTTTATGCCTTGTGTGGCCGATGTACTACAGCTGTTTCTGGCAAAGTTCCAGACCGGTTCACCTGTGCTTCCATTTCTTGGTGCAGCACTGGAAAATCTTCTGCAGTGACTAATGAGCAGAATAGTAAACAAAGAGTTGGTCATGGCATCGGACAGTCCATGTATGTTGATGAAGTTTGGTATAGACTAGTCTGCGAACATTGTTGTGATGCCCAAGATTGACCTTGGCTTTTACCATGAAAAATGCACTCCGAAACATCCTAAATGTTTTGGCAATCTTTGAGTTTAGAAGCAGCTGTTCAGCTTTTGTGAAGGACTGCACAAGAAAGATCTCAGAGAGGTCATCATTAAAACTCCAACTGACGAGAGGCTTTTCGTGTCGAGATCCTGCTTGCACACTGAGTCCAGATCTTGGGAAAGGCATCTAACTGATGCACTCGAAGTTGTAGTGGAATGCCAGTGGATGACTGGATCTGGAGCTGATCAGGCTATGTGGTCTTACAAGCACAGTTACTCCCTTAGCCTCAATATAAACCACTGAAAAATTTTCATAGGGACACGGACATGCCGGACGCCCTTTGGGCAGGTATTTATGGTTCAGACAAGGAACTACTCACTTTTGTCGAAATAATTCTCTCTTTCGCACTGAAATGTGTCTGTCAAGTTTGGATTTTTTATTAATGAGGATTGTCTTGTTGAAAATCGGAAAGAGTAGTCCCTGGTTTATCAATGAGTCATCCTCGATGCTGTGTCATCGGCTGGAGGTGCTGCCAGTGTACAACTGACTGATGCTTGAAATGGTCCGTGAGGCAAACACATGGTGGAACGAGGAGCGGGTGAGGAGGAGAACAGAAATGGCAGAGACATTGATGAAGGAACTTTAAAGGAAGCATGCCACCACTTCTTTGAAGGAGCTTGAGCTGAAGGAACAAAGTTTTGCCTAATGCCAAGATGCACGTGTCCCTCATCCAAACAAAAGTAGACTTTTTAAAACAATGAAATGCAATACTGAGGTATTGTGAGTGTGTGAGGATAGTTGAGGTTGAGTTCAACTGCTGAGCGAGGCTTGTGGCACCGTTCAGATTTTGTATTGATGACGTTGCCCTCAGTTGATAGAAACAGTTTGTATTCGAAAATACTTCTGTATGCACATACTTTCTGTGCATATTTGATCATATTTTTTTACTCCATTTTCAGTTGGTATTGTCATTTCTCACGGTACTTTATTTGCTTTGCATATTATTTGCTTTGTCTTCTCTTTGTGAGTGAAATAAATACTACTGTAGCTGTTCAAATTTGGTTAAGTTATTTTTTAACAAGGTTTTTAGAGAGAGAAGGGATGGGATGACATGGTGTGACCCTGTAATGACAATTTTTTGTGTCACTCGAGGAATTTTGCAAGAGTGCCCAGGGAGAACCTGGAAATCTCTGGGAATTTAGAGATGTCAACTTGGCAGACGCCGTGATAATTGTCTAGCTTTGATCCAAAGCTCTCTTGTGCTGGCCTGCTTGCAGCCATAGTGGTTCCCAAAAGTCAGTTTTGCCGCACTGCAAAAATATTATGCAGTGAACCATACCAAACCTTGTTAGGGGCACTGTCACGAGTCATTGTGTGTTTCCAAAATATACATACGAGCACCCTCCATGTCCTATAAGTAAAACATTATTCATGTGCACATGCTTTAAATGTACTAACATCACAATTGTGGCAAATTACTGAAGAAGTATACACAGAGACTAATTTACTTGCTGACTGTGCTGCACTCGTGTATCATTCACCATCCCTCTCAGTTAGTGCGTATAGTGGTCACTTACGTTTATTTACATAAAAAAGCAAAGAAGCATGTAAAAAATTTTCTTTTCGGGCAGTAGTATGGTCCCTATAGAGTCCAAAAGATTGAATATTGACTTTTAGTTGTTTGACAGCATAGCAAATTTGAAGTGCGAGGGGTGGGAAGTGGTAGGCGAGTAGTCATTGTCATAGAGGTGCACGGTTGGCTGGAGAAAGTGGTATTTGCTTTCTGTGAGCTCATCCAAGAATCTCATGCTTGTAGAATGGTGGCTTGAGGTAAATAGCCACCTAAAATAACTACATAGCCCCAAACAGAAAAAAATACCCCCTACAAGTTCAAGCTCATTGTTGCGAGGTTCTAGGTTAAACTTTTTTCTAAACGTTACTGCACTAACAGCTTGTCTCCCCATCAGGGCAGCCATAATTCTGCAGTTTCCTACAGCCCAGTTATCGCTGATGGCTCTGGCATTGGTTGTGGTACTGACCATGATGACACTGGAAAAATAGTGCAAGTATGCCAAAGGCTCACAGCAAAGGTGTCCTTACAGTGGCCAACCACTTATGGCAAAAAAAAATAATAATAACGAAAGAAACAAAGAAAAGATTGCTGCGGTTCTTAGTCTCCCAGGAACATTAGTGCTTCCGAGGAACAGTCATCTGGGAGCAGGGCAAGAATTATTTTTAATATTATTTCATAAAGTATCAGTTTATTGAACCGATATTCTGTGTTTGCTTCTGTGTGGTTGAAGGAACTATTCAACAACCTCCAAATGTATAACTGCTTTTATTTGTCCGTCATCCAGTGTTAGGTCATTGAGCAATCATGTGAGCTTTCTTCTTTATGGGATCTCCAATGGATGGAAATGTCCTTCTAGGTCTTCATAAGGAGCTCAGTATCATTTTTCAGTGTTCGAATGTAAAGTGCAATTTGCTTCTCTACTATACTACAGAATGCGAAATAAGCTGCTCCAAGGTGCTCCCAATGTAATTCACCTGCTCTGAAATGCTCCGTTGTACAAAACTGCCTCCTCCATGTGACCCGATATGAAACTTCTGCGGCTCAAAAATTTTTTCTGTATCAGAAGCCCCTAGTACTATCACTACTTATAAAATACACCTACACTTGTGCCACCTAGTGCCCCTTATTGACACCGCACAGTGCAAAAAACTGCGTTGTAACATTGACTTAGGACAGTCCTAAGAATAGTGTGGTTACTGTGCCAATAAGCTCAGCTTGTGATATTGTGTTCAATTTGGCAAGCTCTGGCAGTGCATCCAAAGGCTGTACCTAGTCATCTTTTGTCACTTGAGAAGCATCCCTGAATATTCAAGTTTTATAGTTAGTTTTGTTGGGTTTAATGAAAAGCAACAAAGGCTGTGCTGCTCCATCCAGAGTGTTTCATAATTGGGTCTCACATAACTACATTGTAACTTTGTGTGCTTTTGAGCTAGGGCAAATGTGTTCTTTGGAGGAGAGCCAATTATAACACCTACGGATACAGACAACTATCCTGCAAGTTTCATTGTGTGCCACAATAAATATGTCAAGACCAGTGAGCAGCGTGATTGCAAGTTTGACGGGGACTACAACGAGTCAGAAGATGGTTAATATGGTGAGGACAAGTATGTAGTGGACTTTCTCAATCCCAAAGGTAGGCCAGCTATAAACGAGGCTCTTTCAGATCCACATCTCTTAACCCCTTTTGTTCCACACGTGAGCTCCAACCATATGTAGTGAAAACAACAAAACTTCAAGCTCATTTTGTATATTGTACTTTTGCTTTTTTTCACACTACCACGGCTTTATGTTTGCGTTCACCATGACCTGGTCAGTGGCAGCTTTCACCCATTGTTCACAAAACAAATGAGTTCATTCACACAAAGGAATTAAAACATTTTAGCAGAGGGCACTCAAGTAAACACTTGTGCTTTGTTTGCCTAATACGGACCATCCGTGTAAGTTTGAGAGGTCACAAAGTGCACCTGTGCCTTGTATCAGTGTGCGTGATTTACCTCATTGCATTGAAATCATAGCACTTCGTTATGTTGAAGTTAAGAACCCTTTTTTGCGTGAACTAATAAAACTTTTAGTACTATCTAAAATGTTACGTTAAAACTAAACTGTAACATTAGTATAAAAGTGCCAGGAAATTGAACCTTGGGGAAGGTGCATCTTGCAAGGTGCTCAGTGTTGGAAAGTATGGAACAGGTGTCATAGAGAGCCACGTAGACACTGCTTGGGTGCTTTCCCAAATGCACATGGATCCGTGCATTCAAATGGTCAAAAGGGTAGGCTATAATTTTTGAATTACCTGGAATAGTTAAGGTAACTACACGCATGTATAATTTTGATAAGTTAAAGCACTTTAGCCCTATGCTCATGGTATGGTATTTTGTTTTTCATTTTAGGAAGCTGAGCGCAAGATTCAAGAGGAAAGGATCCGAATGGAAAACATCTTGAGTGGAAACCCTCTGCTGAATTCAAACAAAGCCGAATTTAAGGTGAAGCGACGATGGGATGACGACGTCGTGTTCAAAAACTGTGCTAAGGGAGATCTTGAGAGTACCAAAGAGCGTCATTTCATCAATGACACCCTGCGCTCAGAGTTTCACAAGAAGTTTATGGAGAAATACATAAAATAGTTTCAAATATTTTTGCTTGGTCCAATAGCGCCAGCATCATCTAACATGGCTATCCCAGCTGCACTCTGTGGTATGTAAAGTGGTGCTTCACATTCACCAGCTCCCATTTGCAGAGTGCACATGCATCAGCACTTATTGTTCATGTGGGTTAATTAGGGGCACATTCTGAGCACTTAATAATTTTTTGCAGTCCACATTTTTCTCTGTTATCTAATTGCTGTATATTGCAAATGTATTGTCATCCTACTAAAATGTTTTGTTACATTTTCTTGCTAATGAGTAACAGAAACAAAAGCAAAATGTATTGACATATTCTTGCCTGATATTGTGTACGTGCAATCCAGACCTCAGTTTAAGCAGTGTTTTATGTATAGCTTGCAAGAGCTCTAGTTTTAAAATAAATTACATAATAAGATTTCCTGTTCCCCACTCTGTTTGAGACACACTGAAGAAAAAACGCCACACACTTTACTGACAGCGATATGCTAAGCATACACTGACGCCAATTATACAGTCTAGTTCTGTAAGGAGTACTGTAGGCCCATTGTCCAATAACATTCATCTGTTTCCATGGGGATGTGAACTTCCTCTAATAGCAGCATATTTTTATAATTGTCTTTGAGTGTGCAAGTGCTGATGGCCTTATAATTGCAGTACCGTGGTGAGCTTGCATGGGCTGGCACTATGTTCTTAGCTTCTCAGTGACTGCAGATAACATATTTACTTTATTCTACTGCTTTCCTCTCTTGGAGCGACTTAAACGGACCCTGAAACGGTTTGGTCATTTCGTACAAATGTGTTGCACCGATAGCCCGAGTCCTTCTGATCATTAGTGTAACATATCAGCACTCTGCGTTAAGCGTGTAATTTACTACAAAGTTTTAAATACGCACATCGTGAGAGATCGATGCGACTCGAAGCGTTTTCAACCGCCCCTTCCTATGAAGCGGAATCCACATGACGTCACGAGCACTGAAGGGCAGCCAAAGGTATTGTTGCGGCATCTGGCGGCGCACACGAGTCGCCGGCACACTATTACAGAGGCCAGCACTGCCGAGGCCAGCGACCTCAGTAAAGACATTGCGGCGCTGTGTCACTATGGAGGGCTCTGCACAGTGGCTGACGTGGGAGGCACAATCGTCGCTAGCGCACACTCCGCAGCTGTTCGAGTTGAGGGGGAACAGCAGTGGTAAGGAGGAAGGCGACAGAAATAAGCCCATAGCTGCCTTAGCGCAGAGTGCTTCGCTTTATTTATGGTGTGAATGATTTCACAATTCTGTTGCCTAATCAATGACACAATGTCAAAAAACGTTTCAGGGACCTTTTAATAGCATAACAGGTCACCAAAATTGTGTACAATATCAAGATGAAATAGTAGATGGTGTCAAAATCCCAATCCTCAAGTCTGGTTCCTCTTTCAGAGGTCTAAAACAGCAACGTTGAGTTGTGCCTAGTCCATTGTGGCTGCAATATTACCAATATTCTTTAATAGCAAAGCAAATCGCTGCTTAGCTCTCTGTCACCATGAACACCTGACGAAAAAGGAATTGAAGGCATTGAATTTTTCATTGCTAAGTGGGAAGAAAAACACAGCTCTTACTATTGAAGGCGCAGTACAATTTATTAAATACAGTAAATACGGTACTCTGATTTCCTCCTCTCATTTGTTGATGTCTGTGTGTATTGGGCCTTAAAGCCTACTGTTCTTGAGTGTACACTATGCTCCACTTGAACTCAGCTGCATTAGTAGCAGCTCAGCTATGTTTACAATGATCGGCCTCACTTTCTCATTAAGATAACAAAGGTTCATTATTTGAAATGAGGCTTGAACCCATAGTACCTAGAAAGGATTCCTCACCGTGTGTTATACCAGTGCGCTTAAGCATATATGCTACATATGTTTTATGATACCTAGAAATTTTGATTACTCTATAAATTTTCTGACATAGGAGAATGATATTGTAATACAAGGGAGTGTAACCAGTGGCCAGAACGCTCTGTATTGAAACTGCGTAGTCTTTTTCCCTATGCCACATAAAAAAAAAAAGGGTTGAAATATTTTTCTGAGTATCATCATATGATGCCTAAAATAATGAGACACCTGTTGGTCCATCGCCTAGCCTTTAGTAGCTGTTTCTTACAGTTAAAAAGCTGTGTTTTAAAGCAATGCTGCTCGCACGTATTCCTCAAAAAGGTTTTGTGAGTGAGTGAGTGAAATAACTATTTTGTCCATGATAGAGGCAAGCCAACTCAGCATCACCCGGGTAGGTCCTCTTGGGGACCGTCAGATCAAACGTGATGGTGCTTTCGCAGGCCCTGTGGACGGCCAAATTCTGGCTGTCCAGAGGGAGTTTGTGAAGGAGATATTGGCACCTTGGCTTCATACACAACAGATAGTACATCTTTGATACAGAGGTTGTCAAAGTGCACATTGACCTGTGGTCTTACTAAAAGTAAAGATTGTAGAATGGTAATTGATGTTGCTGTTCCCTTTGACAGTACAGTCAGACCATCATCATCATCAGCCTGTTTAGGTCCACTGCAGGACGAAGGCCTCTCCCAACGATTTCCAATCCACCCTATCCTGAGCAAGTTGGTTGCACTTTATGCCCGCAAACTTTTTAATTTCATCGCTCCATCTAACCTTCTGCCTGCCTCTGTTGTGTTTTCCCTCTCTTCGTATCCATTCCGTGGCTCTTACTGTCCATCTGTTATCTTTCCTCCTCATGACATGTCCTGCCAAGGTCCACTTCTTTCTTTTAATTGATATAATAATATCGGCTACTACTGTCTGTTCTCTGATCCATTCTGCTCGTTTTTTATCTCTTAGCGTTACCCCTATCATTTTCTTTCCATTGCACGTTGCGTGCTCCTTAGTTTCATCTCTAGTTTTTTTCATTATCCTCCACATTTCTGCACCGTACGTTAGTACTGGGAGAATGCCAGGATACATCAAATATTATTTGTTGTATTGAGCATTCTTATTGGCCTATTGTAAGTTCCATGCCGAAGTGTAACACTGTGCCACAAGTGTATTGGAAGTTCTGTTTACCTCTCTGTTCGGTGCCTTAAATGATGTGCCAGCATTGCGCCCCTACCAGCTCACTTCTCCCATATTCATGATGTGGCTTAAATGGAAGTATTCCACAATGAAATGGCACTGTTTTGGAAGACTTTGTCAAACAGGGCTTTGAATCTTATGGGCATTCAAGGCACTGAGAAAGATGAATGAGTGATGTGTCTTTGAATATTGGTAACTCTTGCTGCAGGGATTTTCATTACGCTCCATAATATAATATCCACTTTCGTAAATAAACTTCATTGCAATGCTGCCATGTAATGCAGTGAATGCTGGTAGAAGGAAGTCACTGAAAGCTGTGCCGCTACGAAAATGTAAAATGTCTCTCTGTTGCATACATATGGACATTTTATTCATTTTCAATTTTCACAAGAAGCTGCGGATGAAACATGAGTAAAAAAATTCACAGCATATCCACGGAGTGAATGATGATCAGTGGCGAAGCTCCGGATGTGCATCGTAGATCGTGCTGAGTTCCGGATTAATTTAATTAACGCGCACGCTACGAATCCTTATGGTTCAACTACGCACAAGTGAAATCTCCCACCGGCACTTCATTGCAAGTCGAGATCCAGTGCCTATATATATATATATATATATATATATAATATATATATATATATATATATATATAATATATATATATATATATATATAGTGAAGTAGATCCTCCTCCGAACAGTAAAACGGAAGATTTATTTGATGCAACGTTTCGACCGGAGTCCGGTCTTGAGAGACCGGACTCCGGTCGAAACGTTGCATCAAATAAATCTTCCGTTTGTACTGTTCGGAGGAGGATCTACTTCACTTTACGTGCAATGCTGCCTGTAATGCAGTGAATGCTGTTAGAAGGAAGTCACTGAAAGCAACTGTGCCGCTACGAAAATGCACAATTGCCTCCGGTTGCATTTACGTTACGGACTTTTTATTCATTTTCCATTTGCACAAGAAGCTGCAGATGAAACTTGAGTAACTCAGGTCAACTTTTATGCCTTCATTGCAGCCTTAGAAAAACAAATGGGTACATTTCCTCTTTTCGCTATCTCAGAGGAGTGTTTGAGATGTCAAGTTTCAGACAGACTTCACATAGGCATGTTTTGTGTTACAGTCATCAATATCTGGGGCTATTTGTGTTTCTTGTCAAGTCCTATAGATCTGTGTGCGTCGCTGTACAAAGCTGCTGGTTGACATCTTGCCAGTGAAGCAAGTTTATCTTGCAATACTCATAGAAGTAGTCGCTTAATGGCATCATGGCCCGAGATGCCAGAGAATTCACATCGCAGTATTTTACTGTTTGAAGGATACTGTCCTCAACATTTCGTGTTGCTTGACAGGTTGTCCCTTGGTGATACTTTGTAAGAGCTCGCTAAGTAAGCTGTCAATTTCAGCACACACCAATTCAAAGCCAGCAACCAGGATTGGTGTCATTCTGGCATCTGTCAAGGTATAGCTGGGCACAGCATGTTTTTACAGACTCTTCATTTAGGGAACTCCTGAAGAATACTACGCCGGCTCTCTCTCTCACTGTGGCATGGCATCAGCTTTCTTGCACTCGGTGTTTGTATTGAGGCCATGATGTTGCTATAATTTGCCTTTTTATTGGCTCAGCTTTTCTGTAAAGCTAGAATGACAACTATGAGCTTTCTTCTAAGAGACAATACAACAGACAGTGCAGTAGTGTGTCCAGCCTTAAGAGGGCACTATGAAGAACAGTTGTCTAGCTGTGCTCGTTATGGCCAAAAAACTTGGCAGTGTTGCTTGAATGATGCTTGAATTCCATGGATTTTGTTCTAGCTATGTGTTTGCTGCACATTGAATACAAAGGAATATTTGGGGAATTGTGCAATGTTCTGACAGATGCTGGGGATTTCACAATGCTGCTGTGATAAACACTCAAGAATGGCAGCATTGCACTTTGATGGTGCTTGTAGTGAGATTGGTGGACCAGCTACCTACAATGGTCAGCGCCCTAGGAAATATTACGTAACTTGTTGAATGCTATGTTTATGGAACAGAGCTTGAACGTAGCATTTCAGCAAAAATGCTCCTGTGCTTATAGTGGAAGTGTGCACAATATCAGCCTCAGAAAGCACGAAGTCGCCCATGGTGTGCCACCAAGGCACTTGAGTGTAGCATTGATGCCACACTCATTGCAGCCTAATGTGTTCCCAAAAACATAGACTTAGCAAGTGTGTCAGCAAAGATTTACTACATTTTAAGGTAAGAAAAACAGATTGAACTTGCCAAATTTTGACAGTGGCCCAAATAGCACAAGTTAATACAGACATACTTGCACAGAAATTTCTGTGAAAACTTCAACAAATAGACCCACAAATTTTGTTTCCTTTTTTTCTCTACGAGCTATAAAATTCACGAAAAAGCGGTTTTGGCAAAATTGCTGTAAGACTGTCTTTCTCTGTACTGTGCTCTTTAATGGGGAATCAATGTCTATGTATATGAAAGCATTCATGGTTGCCCAAACCATGTGCATCTTATGAAGTACGACGAATGTGCATATGTGAAGTTTGACACTATATAGACGTAAACATTTTCTTGTATCAAAGCATTGTGCCCCGCCACGGTGGTCTAGTGGCTATGGTACTTGGCTGCTGATCCGAGGGTCGTGGCATCGAATCCTGGCCACAAGCAGCTGCATTTCGATGGAGGCAAAATGTCGAGGCCCGTGTACTGTGCGATGTCAGTGCATGTTCAGGAAGCCCAGGTGGTCAAAATTTCCAGAGCCCTCCACTACGGTGTCTCTCATAATCATATCAATCATATCAAAGCATTTCCTTGGCTATCTTACCGCACGTTGGTCCAACTGCATGCCATCGACATGACAACCTAAAAAAATGTAGCGGCCTGCAATGGTTCAAGCCTGGGACTGCAGAATGGTGAGTACCCACCCTTTGTAGCACACCAGCTGTTGAAAACAGATCTAACTGAACAGTAATGCAGAAGACAATAACCAACACCCACTTTCTCAATATAGATGCACAAGTGTTGGTGGTCACTGAATTGAGTAAATCCCTGGAAATGCACAATCCATGTGGCCGTTAAAATGGCAGAGCCAAATAGGCAAACCATCACGTCCAGCTCCGTCAGCTGGAATGGAAGTAAAATGAAGCATTTGTAGTTGGAATCCACTTGCATAACTTTGTGTATGGTTTCTACCATCATTTCTTTCAACAATGTTTGTGATAAACAAAGCTAGGCACATGTAAGCAAAACTAAGACTTCTATGAAATGTTGAATGCCATATCTTCAGTGATATTGAGTGCCAATCACAATGTGGACAGTGCACCTTATATAGAGTGTAAGTACATACCCTTGCGACAATGGCAAAATGCGTACTGCCTACTGAGGCCCATCAACACCTGCTGAATTCAGCAGATGTGCATAGGAGCAATATGGCCTCTTAATATTACGAACCTCACGTCTTGCACTGTGGGTGAATAAACCAATCTATTAACCAGGGTCCTGTTAACAGCATGGCTGCCATGGTGATGGTAGGTGCAAAGCACATATAATTTGTAGAGAGAAGTATTCAATGTTCGAAATTATGTCATTATTATTGTGTAGGGTTTAACGTCCCAAAACCAGCTCTGATTATGAGAGACGCCGTAGTGGGGGGCTCCGGAAATTTCGACCACGTGGGGTTTTTTTAATGTGCATTGGCATTGCAGAATACATGGGCCTCAACATTTTGCCTTCATCGAAAGGCAGCCGCCGCGGCCGGAATACGATCCCGCGACCCTCGGATCAGCAGCCGAGTACCATAGCCACTAGACCACTGTAGCGGGGCCGAAATTATGTCTATATGATACATACTAGTATATTCACAATTCTTGATGATTAAAGCTACCCAATAAGTTTAAGGTGTTCTTATTCAGATCTTGTGTGTGATTTGCATTGTCTCCTTGGTTGGGCTCCTAATTCGGTGGGTTCAAGATGGCCCTTCAAGCCAATGTGCTTTGGTGTGTCCTGCTTGCATGTGGCATCCTGAGTGTCCTTTAATGTAAGTGACATGTGACATGCACAAATATAGGTTCGATATCTGCATGCACCATTCACTCTTTCGCACAAGGTCATTGTGCACGACAGCCTCTTCGAGCATGTTTAAATTCCTGTTACACAATGAAAAGCACCATAAAGCCACCTGGGGCAGGTTTGTTACATCATGATTTTAGAAATATGTCTAGCACTTGCTTGCATTCATCTCCTTTGCTAAGCTCCCGTGAGAAGGAAGGAAAGAAAAAGCACCTTGAAGAATGTTAGTTTGTCGTCTTACATGTTATAGGGTGGGCATGACCTGGTAATCGCTACCCATTTACTGCAATCTAAGCTGTCGGCTGTTTGCGATTTTACAGTCTGTCACCCGTGTTCTCGTCATCACCACGTTTGGCCTCCATGTGCTCCTTTCGTTCCCTGTGCCGATCATGTTCGTTGCGCTGTGGCAGGTGCTGCATAGATGTTGCACGGTAGTCTGACAAGTCGTCCTTGGGCGAAGGTGCGATGTCTGTAACTATGTCATCGCCGCCTGTCCAGGCTTCACCTGTCCAGGGAACTAGCTGGCTACCCTCTTCCGAAGACTTGACCGGTGGTGTTCCCGTGGGCGTTCTTTCATCACGCTGCTGCTGTTGCTTGGGTGGCAAGGCGGCATGACCGCCCCTTTCCTCAAGCTCAACGCGCACGTTGTCTGCCTGCGGTCGAGGGTCGTCGAAGCCGTGTGGCTCGGGAGGGCTGTACCCGGCGTTGCGCGAGTTGGTCGTGCGCCGGCGCACGTTCAGGATGGTGGCCTCGCGCATGGTGTCCGAGTGGCGCGCGTTGCGCGACGATGGCATCGCGTTATTGCGTGCCGCCTGAGCCCGCACCGTCGGAGGCCACACTTCCACTTCCTCGATGTCACGGTCCGCCTGCGCGCCTCCTAGCTTAAGAGGCCTCGTCGGGCGCTCCGTGCCACCGCCCGATGAGCTGCCGCTGGGGTGCCTGCCTTGGCGGCGATTCTTCGTCACCAGCATGCTCCTGTCCCCAGGGCCCTTGGTCATAACGAGACCTTGCGGTGAGCTCCCGCCCGAGCCACCATTACCCGGACCCGCCTGCAACGGCAAAACGCAGTCCCTATACACGCACTGTCCACGCTCTAAGGATCCCCCTTGGCACTGACCTGGTCGGGGCTCTCCGTCACGTTGGGTGGCGCCGTGCTCGGTGGCGCCGTCGACACCGATCGCAGCTCGTTGGTAATCACGGACATTTCTTTGTGCCAGCTGCCGATGTCTTCGATGAGCGTGCGAATGCCGGTGCGGAGTTTATCCTCCATTGCGGCAACCTCGTTGCTGTACGATGCGAGAAAGTCTGTCACACGGTCGTGGCAGTTGAGGACACTCCGTGTCATCGTAACCTTGTCCTGCATTGCGATGGACGATACGGTTAATGCGGTCTCATAGACAGCGGCTAGGAAACGCGTGCGGTGGGGGGAAATCATCACTTTGCAAAGTATGCCATAAAGATGTGCACAAACGCAGAGTCTACATGTCCGTTGCCAAGGCAACCGAGAGACGTTAAAGGGACCCTGAAACGGTTTTGATGATCTTGTGAAAACATGGTGATCCGGTAGAGCGAGTCATTAGGATCATTAGAGGACATATTTCAGCGTTCTGCGTAAAGTGTGTAATTTACAATAAGGCTTTGAACACGCACATCGCGAAAGATCGCAGCGGCTCGTCGAAATGCGTTTTCAAACGCCCCCGCCTATCGAACGATGGAATGGGAGGCCGCTGACTGGCCCCTCAACAAGTAATCATGGGAGGCCGCTTACTGGCCCCCCAAACAAGCAATCTAACTGCAAAAACGTGCTCCTTCGTTTCGGCCAACGGTATCGTCGCGGCATCTGGCGGCGCACACACGAGTCGCCGGCGCTCTATTACAGAGGCTAGCACTACCGAGGCCGGGGACCTCAGTAAGGATATCGGGGTGCTATGTCGCTGCGGAGGGCTCCGCAGGGCGGCTGACGAGGGAGGCGCAGTCGTCACTAGCGCGCACTCCGCAGCTGATCGAGTTGAGGAAGAACAGCAGTGGTAAGGAGGAAGGCGACAGAAATACGCTCATAGCTGCCTTAGCGCATGGTGCTTCGCTTTATTTATGACGTGAATGATTTCACAATTGTGTTGCCTAATCAGTGACGCAATGTCGAAAAAAAGAAACGTTTCAGGGACCCTTTACCCGTTGACTGGTACGCACCGGCCAGATGCCGCCATGCAGCGCCTCAACTAAATGGAGGAGGCGCTGCGTCGTCAACCCAGTGTATATCGTAGAGTGAGGTGGTGTTATGGAAGGACTTGTTCGATGTTATTGAATTGCCTGTCCTAGCGAGTACGCGGTACAGCCAATGAAGAAAAACAATAAGAACAAAAAGAAAATGAAAGCACCGGTGGCGCAATGGTAGAGCGCCCGTTTCCGATGCGGCAGATACCGGGATCAAATCCCAGTGCCGGCGGGACACCCACCGGTTTAAAAACGCGTAGACACACCTGGCGCTCGGTTTACGTGTACTTGTCTCGAAAAGGTGGCCCCATAAGGACGTGCCAGGTCCCCTGGGCACACCTTACCCACCACGGCTTTGGTGAAATAGTTGAGCATCCGCCTTGCTGTGGCAGGCAGGGAGTCATCCGCCACTGCCGCCGGGTACCTACCGGTAAAATAGGGACAAGCGCGCTTCCGCCTGGTGCTCGGCAGTCGGAAGGTACTGTACGCTTGAGAAGTCACCCACCCTTGTGGGAAATGGGCGGCATGGGACCGCCCGACCTTAATGTCACTCCTGTGTGTGTGTGTGTGTGTGTGTGTGTGTGTGTGTGTGTGTGTGTGTGTGTGTGTGTGTGTGTGTGTGTGTTTTCGAGACGGCGCCGGCCATGCAGTGCGCGTAGAGAAAAGAGCACCCATCTACCTGACTGATGATTTCTGTGGTTTAACGCCCCAAAACCACGACACCGATCTATCAGGAAACTCCGTTAATTAGCAAACAAATGAGCAGCGCAATAACACAGGCTGCCTGACGACCAAGACCGACACGCGGAGCGCCCACGCGGAGTCGCCCGTGTCAAAAGGCGCCCGGCCGGGTCACACGTCTTCGGACGAAACCAACGGGTACGCAGGCCCGCAAGAAGAGAAAAACCTTGTTTGCGTTGGGCTGTCGCTCAACGCTTGCATGGGTGGTGTGCGAAGGAAGCCTACTTGCCTTGTTTGTTTTGTTTTTTTTCTTTTCTTTCCCCCCACATTTTCTTTTTTCCGCGTGTTTCCATTTCTGCATCGTTATGAAATCAGAAGTAGAGCATCCCGCGTCTACTACCAATGTTGTGAAGACGGGGCGTAGAGGATATCGCATCGTGGCACCCCATGAACGTGTTCGCTGTTGTGACGTCTCCATAGTAGCACGAGGTAGCTTAGTGAGCCACACAGGATCTCGAATCGACGAAGCTGGCGAGACCTCATCTGGAGAAAAAGATACCGCGAGCGTTTGAAAAGCAAAACATATGAAACAAAACAAAGCAATAAGCTTAAGTTGGTGGGTTTTGTGGGATTAGCAGAAAGCGGAACTGGGTGTCCGTTGTCACGCGAAGTACGCCGCTCGGGGAGTTCAGTATGCAGTGGACTTCTATTCCTGGGCGGAAAGGGTTTGCCAAAAATCGCGAAGCTTGACCATCCCGCTCGTACGGAGCGAAGTCGAAGATAGGGGCATAATTGTGGCACGACACTATACAGGCCGTGCTTATGTTCTATGCTGCTTCGCGAATGGTGTGGACCGTTCTACAGACTTGCGTGTCCGACGCGAATGTTTGAGTGCCTTACAGAATGACCCCCGTCAACAAACCAAAACAAATGCATGCGTAACGAAGTAAGCCATTCTATAAAGCGAGGCCGCTGTGGTTAAAGAAACCCGCGAAAAATTCAGTACTCGTATATAGACACTAGGTCGTGGCAGTTTTGAGAAGAAATCCGTTCGTCTCCTCCGTTTCTCTGTCACTGGCGCACTGCCATCATTAACTGCTTTTCTGCGTAGCCATCCTGCCTCTGAAACTTCCGCAGGTTTGACGTGTTTTGGCTAAGATGTACAAAAAACAATCGCCATGGGAGAAAGAAACATTTTGATCTGGGTTTGCGAAGCAACATATGTGTGCCATCAATACAGGCGTGAAGTATTCTGGTGGCAGGATGGGAGAAAGAAACGCTTTGATCTGGGTTTGCGAAGCAATATGTGTGCCATCAACGCATACAGGCGTGAACCATGCTGGCTTCTTTGTGTTTGTGTGATGCTCTTGTAGGAGACGCGAGCACCTCGGAAAGTGAAATACTTTTTGGTTACAAACGCGTGGTAGCTCGTCTGGCACTCGTATATATACATACAACACGTACATTGCCGAACGCGCAGCGGCCGTCGCTGACGTTGTACGGGTTGAGTCCCGTCCGAGCAGCGGCCAGCGCATCGGCAGTCTCGTCCAGGTAGAGTCGCAGCTTACAGTATGCAGTCGACATGACGGCGGCGCAGAGCAGCGCCACCATCGCGTTGCGCCATGTGTGCAAGAGGTTCTCTTGGGCTCTCACGCCGCTGCGCCTCCACGCGGTGCGAGTCTGTTGGGTCTCGGGCGCCACGAAGAGCACGGCCACGGTCCAAAGGCCAAGCGACGTGAAGAAGAAGGTTGTTTGCCATGACATGGTGTCGCAGCGGCGGAGGACATCATTCCTCACCCCGCCCGGCCCGGCTCACCATGGCACAGCCACACAGCCGGCGGCAACCACCATCTTGTTTTCTTTTTCCTCATTCACGTGTCGTCCCGAACTGCATCTCAGGTATTATTGTCGTTGCCTCTATGGTTGGCACATACCCACGAAGGTGATTGGCCACACTGTAATTAACATATATAGTCGAATGAAAGAATTGAAATTAAGCCTAAATACGAGAGAAAATAAAAGGTAGGACATAGTTTCTGATGAAACCAAGACATGCTTAAGGGGACACTAAAGTGGACAAGTAAATCAGTTTATGCTGATGGTACTTTTCTTTGACAATTCTATTGTCGATTTCGTCGTCATGGGCTCAGTATTAAAGGAGAAAACGAAGGTCACAGTATCATTTTTTAATTTCGCGCCGACGCGCCGAAAGCTCCGCAACTGAACGCAAGCATGACGTCACAAATTTCAGTCTTTTTTGTATTTTGTGCGCATTGGTTACGGCGGTGGAATCTCATGAAACTTGCTGCGCTACATGCGAACACAGTGCTATTCAATTTTACCAGCGAATAGTCATGTGCAGCCCTGGCAGACGCTTCACTGTAATGGGACTGTAATGGGACGTCACAGCGAGTTGGTGGGGGAATCTCAAATTGGCGTTGCCACGTTTATTTTTTCCGCCCTCGTTTTCTTGCTTACCAAACGTGTTCTCGCTGTAAGAGTGTAGCTTTTGATATTGTGAAAGAGTGATTTACAGATAGTGAAAAAAAAAAACCGTCTTGCTCCTTTAGTAGTCCCGTAAAAAAAAAAAGAGAGAGAGCACTTCTACGCTGCTCGAATGATTCCCGCGATGATGCCGTTTTGTCGAAGGTAGAGTACGTACCGCCGTTTCGCAGCACATAGCGTATATGGTAAAAGTTAATCCGGAGCCCTTCACGTGTTCCAACGTTCTCTGCCTAGGTGCCTAGCTCTCAGTTCCTTCCTTGCTTTGTGACGCCAAATAGCATCATAGATTGATCAGCGATATGCGCGTCACTGTGGTGGGCATTGACGCGAGTTGGAGACTATGGCGACTATCGACGTCAAAATTAGCGATCGTCGATTGAGCCTGACGCGTGTATCGAAACTTGTGCGCAAGCAGCTTGTCACAGAATATTGTTTCTTTCTATGTAAAACCCGGCGTCGAAAGGCCGAAACAACAAGAAAAGCGGCGCTCGGAGTAGGCACCGAAATACACGCCGCGCCTACAAAAGACCAGAGAGCGCGCGCGCGGGGCAGACGTAGGGAGAGAGAGAGAAGGCGGAGAGTACACACCGACGCTCCCCGCGCAGTGAGAGAGAGAAAGAGGCGCCGCCCCGACCAAGAAGGTTCGAGAGTGGGCCAGGTTCCCAACTGTGTGGGTGCTTTGGGTCACGTGGCCCTACGGAACCTTCTAGTTCCCTTTCCCAAGACTATATAAGCGGTCGGACACGGGCCGCGCAAGGGGCGAAGAAGAGACGAGGAGAGAGTTGAAGAGTTGCAAGTAAAAAGAAGAAGCAAGAAGTCGTGCGTGACTCAGACGCCGAGCCAGCTGACAGGCCACCTGCAAGAAGACGCCGAGTGTCTTTGTGTTTTGTTCATTGTTGCAGTGCATGAACTTGTTCGTGTTGGTTGGCCTTGTATAACTTTGCGACCCATCTGTTTTTGAGTTGTGAAAGCCGTGTTGTGTACGTTTGTGTGACTGCCTATTTGATGAAAATATATTTGTTTTGTTTGACCACCCTTGGCTCTGACTCGGTCTCTGAACCACTGCTGGCGTTTTGCTAGTGTGCTAAAGGGGACCAAAAATCTTATTGTCCAAGCTTTCGTGGGATCTTTTTCGGGGAACCAAGACGTTGGTTCTTAGAATTATTTCCGGCGATCGCGCCCCGTACATCATAGCACGGGTTTGGTGACACAGCTAACCACAGCACAACTACTTGAGAACTTTCTTTGGAAATGTCCGAATCCTTACGAAAATAGATTTGGAGTTCCTTTAGAACTCCTAATGAGTTTCTATTGAGTCTAAAGAAACTTCATAGGAGCTCGCATTCGATAGAATGTTTTCCCACAGGATGTTTATACAAAGTCCAAAGCAACCTGTCTATAGAAGCACCTCATTTCACACACGATACAGTGTGTACTGACGTCATATATACTGAACTCTATAAAGTAACTTTTAGAGGACGTCTTTAGAACTTCTAACGCTACCTTTCTATAGACTTCCTCTCCATACGTGCTCCATAGGAGCCGCACTGACATCATATCTACTAAATTCTATAGAATAATGTTCATAGAACGCTTTGGAACTTCTAGCGCTGCCTTTTTATGTATGAAACCTTATAGAGTGATTTTTTTAGAACGTCTTTAGAACTTATACTGCTAGATGTCTGTAGACTGCCTTTCTATGTGCCCTTTATAAGGGTGTATTGACGCATGCACGAAATTCTATAGAATGTTTCATCAGGGACCTGTTTATGCCCGCTACAGGACAAAGGATTCTTCCGCATGTTTCTCCAGTTAACCTCGTCATGTAAATGCGGCCTTGTCGTCACAAACATCTTGATCTCATAGGCCCACATAGAATTTTGGCACCTCCCGCCACGCTTGCCTTCCCTTGGAATCCAATCTGTCGCCCTTAATAACTATCAGGTCCTTTCCTTCGCACTACATGTCCCGTCCGTGCTCATTTCGTAGTCTTGACTTTGACTAGGATATCAGTAAAATTTCCACGAAGAAAAACAACCGTCAGCGGTGGCGATGTGGAGAGTCGGCGTCCAGTGCGAGAGGTACCACACTCGAATCCCAGTGCCTCACTACGAAGCATCGGTTTTTCTAAAAGACAGAGGAGCTCCGCGACGGGCCGTTTGATTGATTACGGGGTTTTCTTGAGAGGCCACCACCTAACGTGGCGAGCTAACGCCATGAACGGCTTTCTTTTTTTCGAAATTATTGCAAAAGATTCCTATTTACGATCTTAAAAGAAATTCCATAGAAAAGCTCAGCGGAAATATGTCTTTACAGTCTCAAAAAAAAAAAAAAGCAAATACCACCGTATAAGTTCTCTATTGAAATTTGTCTGCGCGATGCGATCTTTAAAGGAAGGAACTCGAGAAAAACTTGTTCTATAGAAATTAGTCTAGAATCTTAGAAGGAACTCGATGTATACGTTCTATGGGATAACATCTTTACAGTTGCTATTCGCATACGAATGCTGTGGCCAAATAATTTTTGGAGCTCTATACAAAAATTCCATAGGGTGTAAAAATAAACATAACATTATATCAAGCAGGTTCAGAAGACTTCCTAAAGAACATTGACATTTTTTGTAATTGTTCGCATTGTTCGTATTTTAACTATATTGAAGGTACGTGTATCCACCAGTGAAAACATCGCTGTACACACAACCTGAGCAATCTTCCGCAGGGCAAAGATATTCTCCCTTCGTTAAATGGCGTCCCTCATCGTTTTCTCCATGACTGCCATAAAATGCCTCCATTCTTAAGCTTATACCTACGCGGGCAAAGCTTAAAGTGCTGCAATACAGCGAGAATTTATGATGGCGCTCCAATGACGACTTCAAAGGTAGACCGCTTCGAGTGCATTGCGCCTCGTGTGATTCACGTATGCGCCCGCGCCTTTACGACCCGACGCGTGGCTTCACGACCTTATGTTTGGTTCAGTGAACTTCAGCCGCGAGATAGAGCACACGAGCGGCGACTATATGGCTTATATGTATATAATGTAACGTGGACAATAAGAGGAGGTGGACGAAGACAGCAAACTCGGTTGCGTCCATTGCGACATCTCGGTGGCCATCTACCTTGGCGATCCCACATCCCTGCTGACCGTCGTATGTAAATAAACACATATCACTCGTAACAACGTATATACATACAGAGAGAGGGAGTTGTAAGAATCAGTTACTTGTTTTCGTTACGTTTAATGGAAATACTGAAAGCCAGAAGACGAAGGAGCAGCGCCCTCAGTGTGCCGTATTTGACGCGTTAAAGGACCCCTGGCTTCAGCGAAAGCGTTGACACAATCGCTAATTACGCACAACGTTTGAAGGACCTCTCGAAAAACCCTTTTTGCGAGAGCTCCTTACCCTATAGCGCTCGCACACTACAAGTTGCAGGCACTGTTTTACCACAATATTTCCTTTAATGCGAAACCATTACTGTGAAGCGAAACACCCAGTGATCATTGAGTCACCGTCTGACAGCAAGGCCACGTTACCAAGTGGTGACGTCCTGCAATGACGTGACCACTTAGGTCACGTCCTTATATTGCCCTTGTCGGTCCTATGCGAGCGAGCGCACGTGTCCTTTTTTACGCTGCACATATTAAAGATGTGGTGATTTGTGAAGACGGCATCTCATTACATCATTGGATGACGTCAGCACAGCGCGAACTGTGTGCGTTGAGGTTGTACGAATTTCTTTAATATACCGCAGTGGTTGCCAGCTGTTCAGATCAAGTGACAAAGGAAATTGTAGAGGTACTGTTCTTGCCACGGTGTACGTAGCAGTGGTTTGTGATACTGTTAAGCAATCTGTGATGCGATTGTGACCTTGACACCATCTTCTCTCTTTTATTGTGCTACGGTATGTATATGCTGTGGCCACGTGTAAATAAACTCGCAGTTGTTAGTACATTTGTGCCCTCGTGTCTCATTTGGTGTCCCGTGCTTCTTTACGTTAAAGACTAAAGTTTTGTTTCACACGGGGCAGACACATGGATAGATGGAAACAACTTTATTCATCACCCGTCAAAGTTTAAGGACCTGGCTTCAGGTCTCCCATGAGGGGAACTCGAGGTCTTGCCTCGTCGCCGCCTCTCGGGCCTGCTGGATTGCCCACTCTTGCATTTGGAGGTTGGAGCTGCGCAGAGCGGCGACCGACTTCGATGCAAGAACCCTCGGAGCTGCTGCCATTTTAGCTGCTATAATAGGGCACTCCCACAGCATGCGCGGGGGCGTCGCTCTAGATACCTTGAATAACTTGCAAACATCACTCATGTACTGCGCAGGGAAGATGTGCCGCAGCTGAACCGGACTGGGGAAGCTGTCTGCGTGCTGTTGTCCCTACACGACTGCAGACAGACAGCTTCCGCCTCCTAACTCGTAGTGCCTAGTGATGCATAAGGGGGTCCGAACTCGAAGAGGTGGTCTGCGACTCTGCGCGGTGGATCATTTCTCAGAAGGAGCCGTCTGCCACCTCGTTCAAGTTAGGGCGGCCCTGGTTGGTTGGGGGTGAAAACATGCGCTGGGAATAGACAACAAAACCGTGGTGCTATGGAAGTGTTGTCGACCAGCTGGAGAGCTTCGGGGGAAATGCGCGCCCCCTCGAGCAGTTACGAACTGGGGATCGTGAGTCGCTAAACAAATACCTCGCAGAGGAGGTACCTAAGAGCAATCGCTACCACTTCCGCGGTCTCTGCGTATCATGTGCTAACACTAGACGAATGCGTATGCCGGGAGTTAACGTCTACGATAACCGCCATGAACCGGTGTACATGTGTGTATTCTGCCGCGTCCACGAAGCGCGTTGTTGGCGTATATAGTCGTTTCACGCCAAAAGAGCGCACAGCAGTGCCTTGGCAGGGGCCTGTCGCTCGCCACCGTTATGTTCATGGTGCATGTTTCGAGGGACAGGGGCGACGATCAGCATGTTGCTGACGTCGGGTGGGATGTCCTGTTTCTGACCGTGTTGGACGTTGTAATTGAGGCCGAGTTCCTGCATAGGATGTATAGGATGTACCAACCCATGGCTGTCAGGGACATGCGTTCGAGTTATGAGGCTCGTTGCGCATCTACGATCTCCTCAAGGGTGTCGTATACCCGCAGATGAAGCAGACAAGCAGTGCACGTTGACTCCGGTAGGGCAAGGACGATCTTGTAGTAGGTCTTGCGTATGGGGGTGTTCAGTTTCTTCCTTTCGGCTACATTCCAGTCGTGGAAAGCAGCCACATAACTTCGCAGCTGCTGTCATCCTTCATGCCCGTCTGTAATGCGTTTGATCATAAACATTCAAATCGGGCTAGTTGGTAAGGATCCATCACGTAGGAAGCGCAAAACTAAACAACCGACAGGAATAAGAAATACGAGGCACAAACACTTATACATCTAAGCGCTTGTGTCTTGTCTTTCTCATGTCTGTCGGTCGTTTTGTGTTGCGCTTCCTACATGATGGAGCGTTTTATCAGGCGGGTAGCCATTGTACTCTTGCCTTCGATTTTATGGTATAGCTTTTGGGTTTGACACGTGCTGGCTGCCAAATGCATGGCTAGGATGCGTATCTTCTAGACTTGGGGAATACAGGAGTTGGTCTTGCATGAGTACTGACTCACAATGGCGCGATACACTGGTACGTTTTGGCCGGTGGCGTGGATGGTACAGAAACAGCTGTGGTTATAGCTGACACGATCGCGACCAAGCCATATGCTCGCCGCTTATGTTTGTTTGTCATGTCGAAAGCTGTCGAGGGGTCCTTCAACAGGCAAATAGCGTAGCTCATTTACATGAATGATCTAGGAAGGCGAATCGGCTAAGTTTGCATTTCAATTCAGTTATGTTTATTTACCAGAAAATATCGTAACTCAACTCCTGGGTTAACGCTGCAAGAAAAGAACTTGACGGGGCCAGAAAGAACATTCATACGTGGCGAAATGTGGCAGAAGAACAGAGTTTTAATGAAAAGCATCATACACAAGAATAAACGTTATTTACACACACTGTAAAACATTCTTATAAAATAATTTAAACGTATGATCTCACTTAAAAAACTGAGAAAAATGATAATTGTTTCTGTTACAAAACGAACATTACTAAAAAACTATAGCAAGGGACTGGTTTTACAAAATACGTAATGCTCTAATTTTACAAACAGGAAGAGATGGTAACACCACTGATACAACAACTGTAATGAGGTAAGATAACCCCTGTAATAACGACTGTGTAGATTACGAGGACGTAATAACACACAAGATATTGAAAAACAAATAACCTCTTTCATGTAGTAAAGTTCATCGCTGACGAAATCCACTTAACAAGTCATCGAATTAATAAATTACTAGTTCAGTAGTATTTACTACAGTGTTTCTTGTGCTTGTGAAAGTGTTTATGTTTGTTTGGAATATACAGAGGGTCATGTTTTGAAGATTGGCATTTATAGTCGGTAGGAAAACGCAGTATAACCCACTATCCCATGTTACTAGAATAGATGTCACAACTGTTTCGCTGCAGAAATGTACTATTGTTCCACTGCACAAGAGATGTGAAATGAACGCGGAGTACAGAACACATAAGTCTATCAGACCTAAAGGTGAATATTTGGCAGAAATTTGTTGGGCAGGATAATGATAGTTGAGATAAGGTGACACCTTATCTTATCACCTTATCTCAACTATATCAGACTTCAATTACTCTGTACGTGCGAACTGGAGGTAGGACATAAAGACCAATGTTTGCAATTCGACGGACGGCTTTCTTCTGCAAAAACATTATTCTGTTTACATTACACTAGGTTAGGTTATCGGATCCGAACTGCTACGGTTTATGTGTAATTGAAATAGCACCCAATATATTTCGCGTTCCTGTTTGGGGAATTTCGTGACAGCGCGATAAAGCTCCCGTAGTTAAGGAAATTTGCCGACATAAATGATTTATACGAAACTCTCACTTCAGATTATATGGAAGTGTTACACTAAGGTTTTCGTGTTGATCGACAATATCGAAATGAAGTTCTGCGCGCACATTCTTTAATAGCGGAGCTCTTTATGCCGGCCGTAATCTGTCTGGTCTGGGCAAAAAGTATCATCGTTATGAATTATGTGCGCGTGCACAGCGTTTGCGCATACTTCTTTCTTCTTTGGCGCTCATGCCCTCTGCAAACTACTACACGAAGGCGGATGCGTTTCATAGCATGCATGGCATAGATTGGTATAGTACGGCAAGGAGCTAGAAAAGGGAAATAAGGGTGAGGAGGAAGGGTTGATTGATTGATTGATTGTGGTTCAGTTGAGGACAGGACGCTAATTTCTGCAGCCCATGTCGGGAGCACGGCTAAGCGGGAAGGATAGTAATGCACAGAGTTGGGAAAGGGAAATAAGGGTGAGGAGGAGGGGTTGATTGATTGATTGATTGATTGATTGATTGTGGTTCAGTTGAGGACAGGACGCTAATTTCTGCAGCCCATGTCGGGAGCACGGCTAAGCGGGAACGATAGTAATTCACAGAGGTGGGAAAGGGAAATAAGGTTGAGGAGGAGGGGTTGATTGATTGATTGATTGATTGTGGTTCAGTTGAGGACAGGGCGCTAATTTCTACAGCCCATGTCGGGAGCACGGCTAAGCGGGAAGGATAGTAATGCACAGAGGTGGGAAAGAGAAGTAAGGGTGAGGAGGAGGGTTGATTGATTGATTGATTGATTGTGGTTCGGTTGAGGACAGGGCGCTAATTTCTGCAGCCCATGTCGGGAGCACGGCTAAGCGGGGAGGATAGTAATGCACAGAGGTGGGAAAGGAAAATAAGGGTGAGGAGGAGGGTAGCGGTTGAAGGATAGTGTAGGCATGTACAGTATGGTATGGCAAGGGGTGGGAAAGAAAAGCAAGGGAGATGAGGAATGACTGAAGGTGACGAGGGAAAGGAGCAGGAGGAGGACGTTACAACCGGACGCTGCCCGCCAAGCCAATTCGTACCTAGACACGTGACCCCAATCACGTAACATGACGTGACGGCTAGTCTCATGACATATTCCCGCCAAAAACCACGCAACAGCTGGCCACGTGACAAATGACGTGGCAGTGCAGAAGCCGGAAGAAGATAGGCCGGCCACAAGCTCCGCTCTTAGTCCATGCCCTAGTACCCCGGCACATTGCATCGACAATGACTATTGAGGATCAATGACTATTGCAGATAGCTGTCGGCGTGTGCTGTAGTCCACTTACCAGAGAAGCGCGCCCGCCGGGTACAGGCGTTGACTTGTTTCAGTGGGAGCTACAGATGCGCAAATTTTTAGCGTACACACACACCGTCGCGTAGCTGTGATGCGGAAAAGAAAGCAAAATAATTGATGAACCTTTCCCATGTCGGGAAAATTGGGGGCAAGCGAGGCTTGGCGTGTGCGTGCCTTTTTCCTTCGCTTCTTTCTTTCTTGCCTGCTTGCTTGCTGTCTTTCCCTTGGGGTCTTGATTTTCCTCTTTCTTTCTTTCGTTCCTTCCTTTCTGTCGTTCCTTCTTCCCCTGTTTCCTACTGTCATATTGATTTCATTCTTTCCTTCTTTGGTATAAAATACAAGGGAATCATATGGCTCAGATGTGTTCACACGCTCTTCGTTCGCCGAGCGTGCATTGAAGAGCGCGCACGTGTTACGGGAGCGCGCCTTGCGCTGCGTCTGCTTCTTCACGCATATAAAACTGCGTTTCAAATTGCGC
This sequence comes from Hyalomma asiaticum, assembly GCA_013339685.2. Classification (NCBI taxonomy): domain Eukaryota; kingdom Metazoa; phylum Arthropoda; class Arachnida; order Ixodida; family Ixodidae; genus Hyalomma; species Hyalomma asiaticum. Next base: position 81,817,512 of record CM023482.1, read on the forward strand.
GTACCATGGAATGTAGGCTTTGCTGAATGTCGACACTGTCTGCATGAAATATGCTCAGCGCTGATGCCGCATTTAGCTGTCACGTGGCAATCAAATATTGCGCTACTGCTACGCGAGAACGAAAGCGAAATCCCGTCGTACGAGTACCGTCTCACTTCAAGATATTTCTTGTGGCTTCCTCTTAAAACATTCCAAAACAATCTTGTTCTTCATTGGCCTGCTTCTCGAAGAACATGAAGTCCTGCGAACACAAGAAGTGGGCTTATACAACAATGATCACAGACATGTGGCGCACAAGGAACAAAAATATAAACAAAGTTTATGCTTTATGACAAGCGCTGGCATCAACGTTCGCCCTTAAAAAGAAAAAAAAAATACGGCTTGATTCAACGTGTTGCATACGTGAGATGAGTTGAAAGCAGAATGTAAGATTAACCTGTCCCAGAAATGCCGCATTTTTTAATTTCTTCTTAAAAATTTCCTGTTCGAGTTTCCAAAAGGCCACATCAATGGCTATTGCTCCATCGAACGTTATAAAACTACATCGCTACGTCTTTGAAATGTGGTTTGCCGTCATACAAAAAAAGTATGGCACAAACACACGGATACAAGAGGAGGTAAACATACAATGTAAACGCCGTTTTATGGCGAGCGCTAGGTTAGATTAGGTTAGGTCAGCATATCAGCTCCCCCCTCCCCCCTCCCCTCGTAATGGGATGGGGGAAATATTGGGTGCTATTCAAGAAAAAGATCTCTGGAAAAGAAAGAAGAAACCATGCGTGGCTCATGGCTGCATTGGATATGTTGGCACGAGCCGATCCAGTGAAAGTTAACCTATACCGAACCCGTTCGGTCAAAAGAGTAGTACCAGACGGTAGGGGCAAGTGCCATCCGGTACACTTGAGGGAGAATTAAGGTAGCGTTTGCAGTTCTCGTTTACGCTTCTTGTATACGTCTTTACGCGCCGAACTTTTATTGCGATAGCAATTATGTGGACAGTCTCGGCTGGTTTTTGCCGCCCCCGTCGCCGCCGTCATGAACCGTATATGTATAAGGATGTATATACATATAAAAGTCCCAAAGAAAAATAATTAGGATAAATGCTTCCGACGCGCGGAATCGAACCAGGAACCCCTCACTCCGCAGCGCGTGGGGCTAACCACTGCGCCACAAGGAGCAGACGGCTCAGGGAGCTAACGGCGAGCCTTATATACACACCCTTTACCGCTGGCAGGACTCGGAGACGGCAGGCGCTTATAACGTTACTTCATTACCAGCGAGATGGCGCGAGGAGCCTACATGACCGCTTTCATGTAGGCTCCAACGGTCAGCCGCCTTTGCAACAGGAGCGCTGTTCAAACTGAGAGTATCCATTGTGACAGCTTATTCGCGCTCGTTCGGTGTATATCTGTGCGTTCGTTTCGTGCGTGCTTCACTTGATAGTTCGCGCTCATCCTCTGCTTGTTCATTTAGCGGCCTCCCCTAGCTTTGTATGTGTAGCTTTGTGACACACAAAGTATAAAGCCCTTCGTACCAGCACGCGCTGCCGACGGGAGGCGCTCACTTAGCAAGTGCATGTTTGCTACAATTCATATTGCTCCTGAAGCTGCGAGCCTCACTTCGTATAGCATTACAGTTTCTTGCTATCGCATTCATTGCTTCGCCCTTGCGGCGAAACTGTGACTTTTTTCTACGATGAATCCACAGCAGCAAAGTCAACTTTCGGTCGTAACGAACTTCGCTTGTTATCATTTATTTTCCTTTTTTCTTCTTTTTTTGTTCTGAAGTGGAAAATTGTACTTACGATGAGGAAAGCTGCACCAATGAGCACTCCCTTTATACTCGTGTCCATGTCCATAGGGAACGAGATGCCAAAGTTTTCTGCGTCCGTGAAGGCCTCTTTTAACAGACCGGACCACTGCTTAGAAATCCTACCAACTTGCGTCCGGCCATCTTTTGAAAGTACCTGCGTATTAGGAAGTGTGAAGCGGATGTGAACTGTCCAAGTATGTAAAGACAGAACGCTTAATGCTCAATGAAGAATGAATGCTGTATAACGTACAATAATCAAGTGTTGCTTTCATTCCTGTTATATTGTCCAAAATACTATGTCGTGCCTACTGTCTTAGTCCTGCAATACTCCTGAATCAAAGCACTCTGATACAGGCTACGGTTATGTCACTTTTCGCGCTCACTAATCGGCGTCAGACCACGTATAATGACCAACGTCATCACTCTTTTCTACTAAGTGTTGTCCTTGCGCTCACGAGATGGGCCTCTCTTGCAAGCAACATGCTGCGTAAAGCGCTTTCGTTTCCCTTGAACTACGTGCCTTCTCTTGCCTACGTCGAAGCTGGCTTACCCACATTTAGACACATAGCGGGGTAAAGACAACTTCTGCAACTTCACTTCGTCTTATCGATTTGATCGCTCCCTGCTGCGCCCGCCATCAGCAAAGCTCATCGGGTGCCGGAATTGCGTTTCACTGCAACGTGCCTCTGTATAGCAGAAGCTGCAGGTAGTGCTCGCGATATAATGAAGATTGCTACAGCATGCAAGCATGTGAACACTGACGTGGAAGACGACGTCGTTGCAGCAACAGCTCCAGCGGCAGGCAGGACCCTCTATGCGCAGCACTGTCTCGTGCGCAGCGTTCTCGATTCGAAATCGGGGGTAGATGATGCTCCACTCCTGGACCACGTAACCGAGCGTCGTGCCCGGTGGCGCCATCACCTCCAAGGTCTTTGTAAAGAAAAGAAGGGAGCAGCTTTGGGCCGAGCTCGGGTAATTGCATTTGCACCCCGTAAGAAGCCTTATCTTCGATACAGATGCAGCACTCTTTTTTACCAAGCGGTGGGGAGTAGCGAGTGCTAAAAAGGAGCCGATCTCACCCATATAACGCCAATGACAAAATTGTGACAATATGCAAGAAGCCTTCGTGTGGAAAATTCATAACCATTCCACTTTGTGAAGGTGGGTGACCAGCCAACCTGTAGTACTACCTGACCCGATTGGCCAATGTGACGTAGCCTTCAGCGATTGGGCTATTCACTGCACGAATTCATTGACATGCTCTTATCAAAACGGTTATATCATTTAAATGATAAAAAGGTTATCATTTAGACAGCTTGACGAAGTCGCGGGCCCCGTCATTGGCGATTACAGCAGCGATACAATAATACATCAACACATTCAACAATACATGCTACAACGAACATATAGAAGTACAAATACAATCTAATTTTACAAAAGTACACGTCCGGACCCGGATACCGGAATACGCAGGCACTCGGCGGCAATAGCCCTCCAAATGTCCCTCTGCTACCCGCATATCGATTGCTGCCGATATACAGGTATAGATGCGAGAGAAGAGTAACCACTGTGTAATAAGGCAATGCGTGTAAACACGAACTCAGGAGAACCAAACAACACGAACACCGGCTATCAACTGTGAGATAACACTGTAGCGGAAACGAAGGCAGACGCAATACTTATCTGCGCATGCTCAGGCTTACGTGCGCGATACGTCATACGCCATAGACAGCTGGTTAAATAAGCATTATTCCCTGAGCTTCAACTAGATATTATTTCAATTCAGACACGCTTCAGTTGTGCACGTGCAGTGCGGCGGTCGCGGAAAAGGTGATGGTGATAATACCTGTAGGCAGCACGGGAACCAACAGCTGTCGCACCGTAGCGGTCGTTCAATGTACATGACCTCGCGCTTGAAGTTGTCCAGCACCTTAATGCCGAAAGGCCGTATCGGGCCACAGCAGTTGCGGGTGCAGCAGTCGGTGTCTGCGTGAATCGTAGAAGGCGCGCAATTTTACACGAAGAATGCACTCCGCTTCCTGTCTATTGTTCTTTTTTTTTTCTTTTTTAATATTTCACGCTTACTGTAAACCTGTGCAACCACCAAAACGTACGCAAACGTTTGAAAAGTTTTATACTGTATTGATTATGTCGGGGCTCATAAAAACCGAAGGTGAATTTCACACCACTGCATAGCGAACGCTTTTCATTCGCTCGTATACCTCTCGCGCCGAGCGATCAAGTGACTGAGCGCTTGATGCAGCTGCGATGGTGTAGCGGTTACGGTACTCGGCTGCCACCCAAAAAAAAGTGGGTTTGATCCCGGCCGCGGCGGTCGCATTTTCGATGGAGGCGAAAATGCCAGAGGACCGTGTACTGTGCGTTGTCAGTGCACGTTAAAGAACCCCACGTGGTCTAAATTTCCGGAGCCCTCCACTTCGGCCTTTCTCTCCTTTCACTACCGTTCCCCTACCCCCACGGACGCTTAGCTGTGCTGCCTACATGGGCTGCAGAAATTAGGGTCCTTTCTTATCCGAACCACAATCATCATCATCATCAGAATTTGGGGAACTGTTAGTAGCGAGGCCGACCATCTTTGTGCAATTTTTCGGTTGTAATCAGCTTAACACTCAAGTGCGCTCGATCCGCGTTACATTAGTTCAAGCGGACGACCGGAATGCAAAGAACGTACTCAGACGCAGAGCTATAGCCACTAATCTGCTCACAACGGAAACCAGGCGTGATTAAATTGCTTAATACACCTGTTGCATACGGTCACTTTCAATCGCGATTTCATGCGTGCAGCACTCCGCCACTTTGCAAAATTAATGAACTGTTGAGTTTCAGCGTTCGTTCTGGAGCACTTTGCTGGTCGAATGATCCTCCAGTCTGTCAATCAACGACCAGCCTTGTCATAAATGGTGGGCACTCGCACATAGCAGATACATTGTCGAAAACCTAGCGTGTTGAGACGTAGACTGCAGCCCACTGCTTCGTCTACCCCACGGAGGAAGAAATGTTTAGGAGGTGAAACTCTTGCTAGAACGGGCGTTGGCGGGCGTCCAGATAATGTCACAAAAAATACAAAGAAAACATGCGCCGACGGAGGCACTTCGATTGGCGGCTTCTGGCGGCGCGAACCCGCAGCTGCTAAAAATAGAAAAGGAAGGGCTACCGGCCGGGCGAGCACGCCCACGCGCGTTCCCTCTAGCAGCAGTTTGTGAGCAGCGTTTGTGAGGCATGTATGCGTTCTGTGCAAGCCAGCAGCGCATAACTAGTCATTAAATATCATCACGTGGCTGTGAAACCAAACAGCACCACGCATAAACAAAAGCAACAGATTATGTTACTGTAGCGTTCATTGAAAGCGACGGATTACTTTTTTTTTCTTCAACGGTGCTGAAATATTAAAAGCGTCGTACTAAATTCTCGCGGGCCACGGAGCTTCTTCCTCCGCGTCTAAAAAAGTTGGCGTAACTGCTGTCAGTAGGAACAGCCAAGCCCGCGATGACGGAGCGAGAAACTAGTGCGGTCGAACGCGCTCCGCGTCCACGCTCCGTGACTGCGGCGGAACAGGAGCGCGCGCGCGCGACCGGTTCCTTCGGAAACAAAAACGGGGGCATTTCGAATTTTTGCCGCCAGACGCCGCCAGCATGAAGTGGCTCTCCGGCAGTGTGACGTTATCTGGTCGCCTCAAGGAGCGCAGTTGCGACTCCTAAATGTTTCTTCCTCCGTGGTCTACCCCCACGGACGCTTAGCAGTGCTCCCGACATGGGCTGCAGAAATTAGCGTCGTTTCCTTAACCGAACCACAATCATCAGTGCGTTGAAACTTGCGTGCTTGGGCAACGGACGTCAAACTGCTGATTATGATTCGCTTAAGGAAAGGACGCGAATTTCTGCTGCCCATGTCGGGAGCCCGGCTAGGCGTCTGTAGGAGTAAGGGAAAGGGACCGAAATAGATACGGAGGAGAGAAAAGCCCTAGTGGACGGCTCCGGAAATTTTGACCACCTCGGGTTCTTTAAAGGGTCCCTGAAACGTTTTAATTGCGAAGCATTTCTTAGCGAACTTCGGCGAGTTTGAGCGTATCTATCTATCTATCTATCTATCTATCTATCTATCTATCTATCTATCTATCTATCTATCTATCTATCTATCTATCTATCTATCTATCTATCTATCTAGCCGCCTACGATTTTGTGCTCTCCTGGCCGTTTCGCTAATCGGATGTTTACGAAAATTGGTATGCCACATCATGACTACATGAGCAACATAAATGACAGGTCATAACATGAAAATCATGATATGCATGTCATGAGCGGCATGATTTACATGCCACGGTCTTAGTGCTCTCCTGACCGTTTCGCTAATGGGATGTATGCGAAAATGGGTATGGCACATCATGACTGCCTGACGAACATAAATGGCAGGTCATAGCATGAAAATCATGATATGCGTGTCATAAGCGGCATGATTTACATGTCACAGTCTTGGTGCTCTCCTGGTCGTCTCGATAATGGGATGTATACAAAAATTCGTATGGCATAGTATGACCTCATGGGGAACATAAATGACAGGCCATAACATGAAAATCATGACATGCATGTCATGAATGACATGATTTACATGCAACGCGTTTCGTTAATGGGACGTATACGCAAATTGGCATGCCACAACATGACTGCATCACAAACATAAATGGCAGGTCATAACACGAAAATCATGACATGCATGTCATGAGTGACATGATTCGCATGCGACGATCTTGGTGCTCTCCTGGCCGTTTCGTTAGTGGGATGTGTAGGAAAATTGGTATGCAACAATACGACTGCGTGACGAGCATAAATGACAGGTCATAACATGAAAAGCATAACATGCGTGCCATGGGCGGCATGATTTACATGCCAGGCGTTTCGTTATTGGGATGTATACCAAAATTGCTATGGCACATCACGACAGCATCACGAACGTAAATGACAGGTCATAACATTACAATCATGACTCGCGTGTCATGACCGGCATGATTTACATGCCATGGTCCTGGCGCTATAGTGCCGTTTCGTTAATGGGATGTATGGGCTCCGTCTACTGACCAGAGGGCGCTACGTAGCTCTCGTCGGACGGCTCAGTCGCGCACGGTGGAAACAGAGGCGACAGCGACGCGAGCGTTTCTTCGCTGCTTTCCGGGCGTGCTGCGAACCACACGAACGCTCTCGGCGTCGTCTTTTCGAACAGTTTGCCGCAGGTTTGGACCGTGCGTCTCAAAGGAAATCAAACGAAAGAAGGTGGGACGGCCGGTCGCTGCTGCTGTAGAGTTGGAGACGCGCAACGCGTTCGCGTATTTTCCCTGTGTCCGCTCAATTTTGCTGCTTCTCTCGTCCAGGCCGTGCATGGACGAGAGAAGGCCGTACATGGAAAACTCGACTGCACGGAGCCTATACGAAAATCGGTTTGGAACAACATGACTGCATGACGATCATAAGTGACAGGTCACAGCACGAAAATCGTGACATGTATATCATTAGCGGCATGATGTATATGCCACTCGTTTCCTTAAAGGGATGTATACCAAAATTGCTGTGGCACAACACGACTGCATCACGAACGTAAATGACAGGTCATAATGACATGCGTGTATGAGCGGCATGGTTTACATGCCACAGTCTTGGTGCTCTTGTGGCCGTTTCGTTAACTTCATGTGTACCAAACTCGGTATAGCAAGACAACAATGCAAATCCATTTTACGTTCCTTATGAGTGTTTCGCATTTCCTTGATTCCCACTGCACGTGGGATCTGCCAATTTTTTTGACATTGCGTCACTGATTAGGCAACACGATTGTGAAATCATTCACGCCATAAATAAAGCGAAGCAGCATGCGCTAAGGCAGCTGTGAGCTTATTTCTGTCGCCTTCCTCCTTACCATTGCTGTTCCTCCTCAACTCGATCAGCTGCGGAGTGCGCGCTAGCGACGACTGCGCCTCCCTCGTCAGCCGCCCTGCCGAGCCCTCCGTAGCGACATAGCGCCCCGATATCTTTACTGAGGTCGCCGGCTTCGGCAGTGCTAGCCTCTGTAATAGAGCGCCGGCGACTCGTGTGTACGCCGCCAGATTCCGCGACGATACCGTTGGCTGAAAGCGAAGGAGCACGATGTAGGAGTACGTTGTTCACAGTTACGTTGGGAAAATTACAAGCACGTCACTTGTTAAGGGGCCAATCAGCGGCCTCCCATCCATCGTTCGATAGGCGGGGGCGTTTGAAAACGTACTTCGACGACGAGCCCCTGCGATCTTTTGCGATGCGCGTGTTCAGAGCCTTATTGTAAATTACACACTTTTCGCAGAGCGCTGAAATCTGTCCTCTAATGATCCTAATGACTCGCTCTACCGGATCACCATGTTTTCACAATATCGTCAGAACCGTTTCAGGGTCGCTTTATCGTGCACTCACAACGCACCGTACACGGGCCTCTGGCATTTTCGTCAAACTGCTGCTTCCTCGAACGTTAATGGGACAATTTGTTGAGCTAGTTGACGGCACGGCGGTGCCCTTAGGAAGCGCGTGAGCGTAACGAATGGGTACTAAAACGGGAGCGAGGACGCACGCTATTTTCGCCAGCACTTCACTAGCATACCGTATATTCGGGCATGTAGTCCGCAGTGTGTGACCTCATTTAGAGACGATATTTTACTTTCGCGCGCTACGCAAGCGATCGCTTACTGAAAGTGATGTGGCGATAACAATCTTATTCCTGGTCCTACTTTATTTTCAAACTAGAAGAGAAGCTCAGGGGAAATGGAGGCTTGAATCGATGAACAGATAGCTAAAAACGATTTAGAACAGTGAATGTCGCAGGAGCCAATGTTTCGACCAAGTGGACTTGTCTTCGTCAGGACGGGAATGTCGCAGGAGCGAACGTTTCGGCAAGTGGACTTCTCTTCGTCAGTCGCCGTCCTGACGAAGACAAGTCCGGCTTGCTTGCACGCATCCGGCTTGCTATATATATATAGTGCCACGGCCGAAACGTTGGGCATAAAAGTATTGCGTTTTCGTGCGTGTACCCGCTTCTTTTCTTATACGTGCCGGACCCACTGAAGTTTCTCTTTATATATATATATATATATATATATATATATATATATATATATATATATATATATATATATATATATATAATGAGAAACTTCAGTGGGTCCGGCACGTATAAGAAAAGAAGCGGGTACACGCACGAAAACGCAATACTTTTATGCCCAACGTTTCGGCCGTGCCACGGCCGAAACGTTGGGCGTTGGGCATATATATATATATATATATATATATATATATATATATATATATATATATATATATATATATATATATATATATATATATATATGGTTCGGAAAGAAGATTTCCCTGAGCCCGAATAAATATTTTCAAAAAAAGAGATTCACACGATTAACAAAAACAATATAAGTTTACTGACGTTGCGGCCGGTGGACCGGCCTTCATCAGAGTGAAAAGGTGTACGTCTGTACAGGGAATGGCTACGAAGTCTGCCTGGACAGAACACGTGATCGGCTGCGGCGAGTCGCGAAGCGACACCGTAGCCTGTCAATTAACAGCAAGGCGGCACACTTACAACCCCGAGGGATTCTACTACCTGTATGTAACGCAACTATAAAGTCACTCCACATAGTAAAAATGGTAATCACCATTTTTACAATGTGGAGTCGCTAGAGTACAACAAGCCCAACAAGGTCTATAGGGGCGGAAAATTTCACGATTGAAGTTGCGGAGTGATACAGTTCGAGTAAATGACACCCCGAGCAATTAGACGACCAATATGTGTGCTCGGTATACAACATACAGTAACTTGGTACAAATCCGCAAAGCACTACGTTTGATCGAAGACTTGTACCTTCAACAGCGAAGAAGATGTCTTGGCCCATACTGTTTTTTATGGCGTACTTGTTCGCTGTCTCGAAGCCGGTGAACACTGAAAAAAAAGAAAAAGAAGAATGCGAAGAAATCAACAATAGTATATCGCTCATTACATCGAGAGGCCAAAAAGACAATTTTTGCCCCTTTAGCCATTTTACTTTTAGACCTGCCGCATGTAGAGTCATATACCTTTGTTTGACTTTGAATATCGTTAGTTCACGACTGATTCTCAATATGTTATAACGGAATGTATTGAATGACGATTCGGCGGTCATCTTACTAATAATAAGTTAGAGCATACCCGTAAGCTTCTCTATGGTGTTCTACGTTCGGCTGGTGCAAATTTTCAGAATAAGCTACGCGTGTCTGCGTTTTAATTAAGACTTTTGCTCTGCTCTTCCGAGCAATGGTGCAGACATCTATAGCAGAGCGCTTACCCTTTACGACCTCGAGAAACTTCGCGAGAACCTTACGAAAAGGTTTGTCGCAAAATTTTGCAGTGTCGTTAAAATTTCGGAGGAAACTATGCCTGTAGACTAGCTTCAAAGTATTCGAAGCGACTCAAATAAAGGCATCGGCTTAAATATTCGAAATTGTATTTTAGGCTGAAGCAATACTACGCCCTTTTCTAGGCTGAAGCAATAACACGGCACCAGGGAAAGGAACTGTAAACCATTCGCCTGCTTCCGTGATGGTCTGCACGTGCAACGCGGGTTCTGGCACAATTTCCCTAAGTCGATGTAGGTATAGCGGAAGCGTGTTCCCTTCCGCTAGCGACTTCCGGTGGCCAGCTCAAGCCCTTCGCTACCAGCGCCGATGTACGTTCGCCGCGCTCTTGGATATCGCCGTATAAGGCCATGGTATGGATATTCAGCGCAAGTGTTCTGTTTATATACTACCTGCTTTTCGGTAAGCTGTGAACGGGATACGTGGCCTATTTGTAGCTGTTCAACGAAGGCGCGCTTGCCGGGCGGGAGCTCCGAGTACATAAGCACGTCTCGGAGGAAATTGTCTTATCGGCGGTATCGCTCTCCCTCCGTTTGCGCAAAGGGGCGCGTTGTCAACGGTGGTGCTACCATCGACACGTTCAGCAGGGTTTCGGCGCATAAAAATGTTTCACGGAGAAGCACGTTTGTTGAACAACCGCCGAAATTTATGCGCAGCGAAACGACAAGAACACGTTTTCCAAATGTGACGTAAGAGCGTGCGCAGCGATAAAGTTGGTTGGTTGGTTGGTTGGTCATTGGATACCTTGGCGCAACCCACTCTGGGGGATCGGCCATGAACCGAAAAAAAGAGATTTGTGAGGAAGAGAACTACTAATAAAAAATACAAAAAATTGTAGTACAGATTTTATAATCAAATTTAGGTTGAACGAGTAGTTTTCTGCGAAGACTGAAGGTATATAATTATAAAAAGAGAAGCGAACGCTATGGAGATTGGTTCTCGCGTACTTGATTTGTGGGGTTTAACGTCGCAAAACCAGTTCTGATTATGAGAGACGCCGTAGTGGAGGTCTCCGGAAATTTCGACCACCTGGGGTTCTTTAACGTGCACTGACATCGCACAGCACACGGGCCTCAACATTTCGCCTCCATCGAAATGCAGCCGCCGCGGCCGGGATTCGATCCCGCGACCTTCGGATCTGCAGCCGAGTGCCATAACCACTAGACCACCGTGGCGGGGCGGTTCTCGCGTACTGAGATCATGATTAAAAATATATAAAATAAAAAAGCCGAGCTGATCAACTTTGAAATCTTTTTGTCTATCTTCGCCTTGTTCTTCTTCTTGTTTTCTTTCCCTTACTTTTTTTTTTTTGTAAGCATCGGAGCGTTTTAACCTGAGACATATTTTGCCTTTCTGTAACGCAACCGCATCGATGGCCTAGTGGTTAGAACGTTCGCCTTTGGTGAGGGTGAAAGTGATATTCTAGGGACCATCGTAGCGGGTTCGATCCCCACTGCCGCCAAGCATCCACCAGTTCTTCTAAAGGGGAAAGACGGTGCCCTGACCTGGCGTTCGGTGCTGTGGGTAATCTCCAGTCTCGTGAAGGTGGCCTCTCCTTTAGTCTATCCACTTTCTTTCCCCTCTTCCCCTTCTTGACACATCGATCCATAGCTGAGAACTACTGCTGTAGGAAGAACAAGTGCTGTTCAATAAAACATACCGACCGGGATCGTATCAACGAGATTATACGACATACTGACTTGGGGACGATGGAATAGCACTTAATTAATTACCAGGCTAAGGAACGGTGTTCCGAACAAAATACACCAAAAACCTAGACTCCAAGTTCATTCATACACACACACATCCATATATATATATATATATATATATATATATATATATATATATATATATATATATATATATATATATATATCCGCCATACCTTCCAGTAGCTGTACTTTCTGCTTAATGATGATCTGGTCGATCATGCCAAGGTACTCGAGACCTGGCGGTATATGCGATGGGTTCATCATGGTTGCGGCCAGTAGATGATGTCCACGTCTCCTTGGAAATCAGGCACTGCAGGTACGTGCAAACATAGTTAATATCGGGAACAGTGCCTGTGGAATGAGATCGAACCTCACATGCATATATGCGCCAAGCTGCAGGAGCGTCCGTTAAACAATCGCTAACGCTGGCTTGCTCCAATACTGCGATCGCGATAAAATTGTACGCCCTGGAAGAGTCATAGTTTGGGTCACGGTGCGCCGAAACAATGATCGTTCCATTAGCAAACACAGGCGTGGACTCTGTCCTGACGGCCTAAACAGTATGTATGTTGTTCTAGAGAAAACCATAGCAATAAATAAAGCGCATATTGTTCTGTTGTAATCACACCACTTAAACGTTGGAGCGTTGACATGCATGCATGGACGCCAGGTTTCTTTCCGTCGCTGATTTACAGACTCGATTGTGGCTCAGTCAAGGCGCTATTTCCTGCAGCCCATGTCGGGAGCACGGCTCATCGTCCACAGGGGTATGGGAAAGGGAATGAAATACACATTTTCAGCTTAGAAATTGACATTGAACCCCCTGGTCCGCCGCGGTGGTGTAGTGGTTACGGTGCTTAAGTGCCACCCAAAAAACGCGGTTTCGATCCCGGCCGCGGAGGTCGCATTTTTGATGGCGGCGAAAATGCCAGAGGCCCGTGTACTGTGCGTTGTCAGTGTACGTGAAAGAACACCAGGTGGGTCAAGATTTCCGGAGCCCTCCACTAAGGTCTCTCCTTCCTATCTCTTTCGTTCCCTTTCCCCTAGCCCCGCGGGTGCTTAGCATGCTCCCAACATGGGCTGCAAAAATTAGCGTCCTTTCCCTTACAGAACCACAATCAACATCATCATTAAACCTCTTTCTTTTCTTTTTTCATTTATGTACCGACTTGCGCGCCAATGGAATCTGTGGTAACGTACTGTACTGCTAAAATAGATGTCATATTCTCTTAAAATCTAAAAACAGCTGAGAAGCACAATAGATTTCTTTTGTTTAAAACGTGCTTTTAAATGAAGCAGAAGACATTCATTCAAATATATGTTTGTGTTTAGCAGCTGTGATAAAAAGCCGGCTTTATTTCGGCAAGTAGAAATAAAAAGATGAAACATTGCGTGGTGGGTTATCATCATTACGTGGTTCGATCATGGGTTATCATTACGTCACATCCCAAATTCTCATATCGTTTTGTGGACTTTTAATCACATTTCGCGGTTGCTCTACATCGTCGGCGATTACACAGCATGCATTCTGTGTCAAATTTATGTCAATCCTCTCGAAAGCTAGCGGCAATGCCTTTAACGAGCTTTGATAAAATTTAGCGTGTTATTCGGCAAGGGAGAACAGGGTGACGTAATCCCCCCTGTAATAACATTAAAAAAGGTTGAAGGTAACATTATGAATATGAAATTTTCCAGCTGACATTACATAAGTGTCAGGTGTATTACGTAATCCATCTATTAATTTTTAACCGCGGAGAAGGATCGAAGGCAGTGCATGATAGTATTCATGTAAAGGGTCTTATTGGCAGAGCTGGTTTTGGGATGTTAAACCGCACAAATCAATCAAGGGGTCTTATGGGGCCATACCCTAGTCCGTTTAGAGCTGCATAAACTGTCGCAATCGCACCATGAAAACGTATGTGCAAGTTAACTGACGCGTGCAAACAAAGTGTGCGCAAAGGAAGGCCTGCATGAAAGCCTGCATTAGGAAAACAAGAAAATTTATCTGTGCCGAATCACATGAAATGCAGTGAGAAGCTGAGTTGTACATATGACAAAATGAAAGGGACCCTATAAGGATATATCATCTGTACGAAAAGAAATGCTTCCCTCGCTGTTTTAAACAAACCTCGTGCAGTACCTGATGAGCGCCGTTGTTGTCAAAGCCGAAGCAGATCAGTAATTCAAGTCGTGGACATTCTCGTACAGTGTGACAGAAAAAAAATAGTTCTCTATACGCGCTACAAAAATAGAATAATGGCCAGATTAAGCTAGGACAGGCGGTTCATTGTAGCGATACATAGCAAGAAATTCGTCTGCATCCTCGTCGCCATTTTTTTTTTTTAAATCTAAAAGTCCTTAGGTGAAGGACACTATAACGTGCGGGCCGATATCTGCCTAACGTATCCCTCCTAAATCCTCGCTTACTCGCCGCACCACCTTTTTCACACCTAATTCTTCTCTTTCTCTGGCATATTTCTTCCTTGCTTCCCTCCACCCCCACCCCTCCTCTCGCAAGTATTGTACGTATGCTTCTTGTTTTAGCGAAAATCCTATATCTAGAAGTTTCTGCATAGCACCTTTGCTAAGTTAATTGGCTGTGCACTTCGTGCCGATCATTGCATTCACTGACGGAATCGCCAGTATTTTCCCAGATATACCACAGGATATGATATATGGCACAGTTCAGGTATACCGCGACAGTGCCACGATCTGTGCAGGTATTGCGTTAACAGGACACGTATAACATCGAATTTGTAACGCGCATTGTTTGACCAATGCATACCATCGTACGAATTACTGCTATACATTATCCGCATGCGTACACCAGGCGATAAATTCTGTGTCGTCATTATGACCTTAATTGCGTGCTGTGGACACATCAAGCTGAAGCTGACTAGGTCTGCCTGCAATCCTCTAATCATCGTTCTCACTACTGCCCTCGCCCCCTCCCCTCTGTTTCATTCCGTCTTTCGCTGTCTCTCGCTCTCTTCTGTATCGGTTTAGTTTAAAAATGTTGAAACATAAATGCATGGATCATGCGAAACCTGACAAACGAGTCACTCACCTGTGCGCCTGTCATCCGCGGCTATATGGCTGACACCGATACCGACGAGTGTGTTTAGCTCGCCGAGGCGGTGCAACCGCGTACGCGAGAACGCGTGACGGACGTTTCAATGGTTGGATGCTCAGGCAGACATGTGCGGCGCGGCGGGCCGTTCCCGTATATCCGATGCCAGCGGTATGCACCGGGAACGAACCATGCAAGCGCAGAGCCTGTTTTCTGGTAATCTGATCTCAGGGAAGACAAAAAGTATACAATGTGTCGCAGCGGGGGCAACGCGTCACATCTCAGTGGTTTTCACCTGCACTCTGAAACTGGTTGACTTGTAGCATTCACGTTGCTAATTTTCCGTAGAACGCCGATGGTATAAATGGTCATTTGTGAGAAGGAACAAACATGCTTAATTTAGAATGCAGCTTTGGAGAGGCGCTAGGATGTCTTGAAAGCGCGAACTGTGTCCTGGGCCCTCGCGTCCAGCCTTAGGTGAACATTGAGGTTGAAAAGCTGGCAGAGGCTCTCTCCCAAAGATAGCCGGTGTAGTAAGGTTTCTTTTTTTCTGCAACCTCCGACTAATGTCGAAGAGCCCCTGGCGCTTGTCACTAATACCTGTATTTCCTGTCCATGAGGTACTCTTCTATTGCACAATAATAAGCTGGGTGCGTTTCTTGCCTGACAGACATTCAGCAGTTTCGCTCATTGAAAGAAAGAAAGAAAGAAAGAAAGAAAGAAAGAAAGAAAGAAAGAAAGAAAGAAAGAAAGAAAGAAAGAAAGAAAGAAAGAAAGAAAGAAAGGAACGAGATAGCAGGCTTCGGGCAGTCGTCAACCTGGTTGCGACAGTTATTGAGGAGTTAATTCACTTCTGCACCCACGTGCACGATTGCGAGTCACCTTTTGTGATTATTTACAAATTACAACGTGAGAGTCGTTGTCCGAACTATGTCTTGCAATTTGTGAATCTTCGAGCTAATGTGAAAGTAAATTTTTCAGGGATGTGAAGCGTTAAGTTCTGTGGCAGCAGTTGTCGCGGTCATCGAACGAAATATGTTCATGCTTGCACCGTGCGTGCGCGACTTCTTTCAACGAAACTTGTACTGCCTCACGGTTGTCGGCGTCGTTGGCGTTGGGCGTCCCTACGCGGAAACAATCATCATCGTAAAAAAAAAAAAAATGTGTGCGGGCACTTCTTTCTTCTCTTGCACTTTGAGGGTTCAGTCATAAAAGGCGCGCAGCCTTAACACGTGTTTACGTTCTTCAGCGCACGCTCGACAAAAGAAGATGTGAACATATCTAAGCCATATGAATCCTTTGGATTTTCCGCCAATCAAAGGAGGAAAAAAAGAAACACGGAAGAAAAGAAAGAAGGAAGGAATGACAAAGACAGAAAGGAACAACCGAAAGGGGGAAAGGAAGGCAGCAAGCAAGAAACAGACAGACAGACAGACAGACAGACAGACAGACAGACAGACAGACAGGAAAAAGGCACGCACATGCCGAGCTTCGCGTGCCCCGGTTCCTAATTTTTATTATCTTCATTAGTAAGTGAATGTCCGATGAACTTTACGAAACTATACTGGACCTACTTCATTCACAATGTTATCGTTATCGACGTTCTGCCCATCTGGCATGCGCACTTGGAGCCCTGCAGTTAGTGTTCCGGCTCTCTTTTGCCACTAAGCAGTTCTTATGAATAGATCTCTTTTTTTTTCTTTTTCAAACTTCCCCCCGCCCTACTTTGGCTGGCGCTAAGATAAACCTTATCGGGGTACCGCGTCTAATAAAAGCGCCGCAAAAGAACAGCACGGGCGGATGGCGTATCAGCTTCACAAGCAAGCACTTCCCTATCTCGTATCGCGAACACTTCACGATTTAGGCACACGGAGATTGATCTGTATGGGAGCATTCGTCTCATATCGGTCGCCAAGGCGACAGCCGCTTATCTCTCTGTGTGTGGGTGGCCAAAGTGCACCTTGGTATTTTGCATTCTGCGGGAAAACCAGCGCAACCTTTTGCGCCGTTGCTGGGTGACGTATTTCGCTGAACGGGTGACCTCCTGTGCAAATTAGTTTCCTGTGTATCATAACGGCCGTGTGTGATATGCTGAAAGCTATACGTATGCATATTGGCAACGACAAAAACATAGTCGTCCCCTCGCTGTCCGTAAATCCCACCCCTCCCCTTGTTACTGGATATTCCTGCTACAAAGACCACGTTTCGTATCAGAGTTCAGTGTGTAGTTGGCACAAAGTCTAATTAGAGAAATTCTGCATAATAATTGTAACTGAGAAGTAATACAATGTATTCAAACTCATGTGAGGGAGAACTCATTTGCAAAATTGCGCAGGTAAGTCCTCGTTGCGTTTTAAAACCTACATGGACTGCTATGAGCATTGCATTATCACACAAATGTTTTTATGTTTCAAGCATCGAAAAAAAAAAAAAAGAATCCGTGTGTCTTGGTCTCGCGCGCATTGCCGCGGTCCTTGAAATCGACTTGCCTCAGGGGCCGATTGTACCCGTCCGCACGTGTTCGCAGTGACACCTGCTTCCCTTATCCTTTCCTTTCTTTACAATGCTTGTAAAAGGAGTCGAAGTTCGGCGAGCTAGCTGATTGACAACGGCGATGAAATATCGCTCGAGGGGCGCGCTCACTTCCTGAGAGTACAGGCACGTCGTATAAGTGAGGACACGGGGACAACGCACGCAACCGCAGCTATCTGTTTTTAGCGATGTTGCCTCACTCATGGAAAGCCATGTGACGTGAACAGTGTGATGATGTGTTCAGCGGGCCTTATGCAGCGAGGCAGGCGTTGACACTTAACCGTAGAGGCCCGGACCCCTCCGAAATTTCGGTTGGGGGGTAGTGTTAATAACAGTGCAGTGATAAAGCAATAAAGTTTAAGCCTATTAATAATGCTGCATTTTTTTTAAATCGCTTAATGTATATACTGCAGATTTTGCCGAATATAAATAATCAAAAGAGATGTTTTTCCCAAATAGTCAAGCAATTCAGCAAGTCTCTTCCCCTCCCCCTTGAAAAAAAAATTCCTGGCTACGGGCCTGGTCAGAGTGAATGCAGTGCTTCCGCGGCAACTGTCAAGACTCTATAGCACTCAAGGACTCGAGCGAAAAGTGAAGGAAGCCGTCGCTTCAAAAGAACCTTCAAAAGAAACCCCCAATCTCCGATTTGCCTCGTCTGGACGAAGCTGAATGCAGCAGGCTTCGGTGCATCCTAGGAGCGCAACGTGGAAGGACAGATTGAATGCAGCCCCAGGAAGGCCAACCCCAGCTACCCGGAGAACTACCTTTCACCGTGCATTGCGGAGCGGCTGAAAGCGTTTACTGGCTGGAGAACGAAGTTGCTTTGGTTGTCCTCTCGCTCCTTGTTCTCGTGTTCTAGTAGGGAAAAAGGTGTATAAGGAGGACAGGGACGTCTCAAAGTACTGCGTGGCCAAATTTGTTGAACTATGACGTCGCGCTCCAGGAGCGCTCGTATCAAGAAATTCGACACTTCCCCTGTCAAGGAAGAGTAGGAACGCCGAAGCTTGATTGCTTGTGCATGTGCGTGCCTGGCCTGCCACTTTCACTTCTACTTTTCCTTCCCTTGACTTAACTAAGTATACGTGTACACGGGGATATAGAGGGTCTGACGAAGAAGACGTGAGCCTTGCGACAGCGGACATCTCCGTGGGCGCTCAAGCCATTCCTGATGTCGTCTCGAGTAATAAACCCCCACGTACACGTGACAATACTTTCTCTTCATCACTCCTCCTACGTTTGCTCCTCTTGGCCTCCAGCGGACATTATATGCTTCTCTGAAACTTCACCTCACACTTACATCGGACTTCGCATGACCACCATCGTGCAGTGGTGGAGTGTGGGCAAGAGTGGGTCTAGCGCAAGAGAAGTAAGGAGCACGCGCAACTGCCTAGTTTTTTTTTTCGCAGCTGTAGCTAGAACTGTCTTCCTCGTTGCGGAGCGGAAGCAGAAACATGACATTTACGTTGAGTGGCGCGCTGGTGTATTCAACGGAGGAGCGCGCCGTGTTTATTGACGCTTAAGATATGGGGCCCGAGGCCATAGACGTATAGTTTGTTTGGAATCTTGAATGTCGGGACACCATACACGTGTGCCAGGCGCAACACAGGCCGTTGACCGATACAGGTGATTATCAAGCTTGAATTTTCAGCCTAAAATTGCTTCTCTAAGATATGTGCACGGAGCACAAACCTACTGATAGATCCGATTAACGACAGGGCCCACGATTTTGGTTGCGGGCGTATGCAGCGACGAAGCCATCAGCAAGATTCCATGCCGTCATGACTGGCCACACGAATGAAAGGCACGGCTATAAACGTCATCTGGAACACTCGCCCGAGGCAGGTGCAGTTCGTGCAACCAGCGGTGACATGAGGCAGTGGAAGGGGGCAAAGGGATGTCGTTTTTCAATAAGTTCACACAGAACACACGGGGCTGCACTTGCGTGCGCAACGGACTGAAGAAGCTGTGATTGCGATAAACAGCAACTGAAGCAATCGTGAGCCGCCGCGGTGGTCTGGTGGTTATGGTCCTTGATCGCGGACCTCAAAGATGCGGGCCACGGCGATCGAATTTTCGACCGGGGCGAAACTGCTAGAGGCCCATGTGCTGTGCGATGTCCGTGCATATAAAGAACCCCAGGTGGTTGAAACTTCCGGAGCCCTCCACTAAGGTTCTCCTCTCTCTCGCCCCTCCCTTTTCCCTACCCCCATTACGCTGAGTCGTGCTCCATACAAGGCCGGTGGAAATTTGCGCCCTTTTCCTTGACGGAATCGAAATTATTAATATGCAGCGCTGTCATCTTGCCACATCATTTTAGCTCATCGACGCACCGTGTTATGGTGTGCATCGAGGTCTCGCTGGCACGAGCTGAAGAAAAGACGCGGGGCGTCAGTTTCGGTGGCACAGAAATTCTCCAAGGATGATGTACGGAGTGTGGCATCAAATGTTCACCGCGGAATCATTGATATTCAGGGAGAGTTGCCCACCATTAACTCTTTTGCGTTGGTCGACAACACCACGCAGAAAAATTTTGGATGCGCATACTAGCGCACATACAAACACGCGCGCGAACATACACAAAAACTGTCGGTACGCGGAATTCATCGTACGGAGAATTCGTAGCCTCCAAAACTGTTTGCACCATTACGATTATGTGCCCGCCAGGCAAGAAGGTTATAGAAGCGTATGACATTTGGGCTGGTGGGTTCACGATTACGGTGCATGGTTAGTCCTTAAATCACACAAATCACACGCAAATTTAGGCTGAATATGTTCGTAAGAGAATATTTCAAATCCTGATGATTTCGAATCCTGAGGGCATATCATTAGAGAAGCCGGCCGGCAAATAGCAAATCGCACACGAAAGAGAAGTTTTATATGAATTCGGCTGGCTGATATGCACTGCGTGAGAGGTAGAAAAAGCAGGCGCACCAAAACGCGAACTATGCAGACGAGATAGCGCTGATAACTGGCCGTGCTGACGCCGTTTCGTAATCCCTCAGTGGAAGCATGCAGAGGTTCGCTTTTACCGGTAACCTCGTTGCACTGAGGTAATGCGTATACGTCAGCTTGTAGCTTTGCTGTTTTACTCCTTAGGGAATGTGCCGTCGGTCATGTATAGATGATATTTTTTTTTCTTTAGGCGTCTAATGTCTTGATTGATTTCTAAGGTTTCACGTCCCAAAATCACGATATGATTATGAGCGCATTGTGAGCGACGCAGTATATATGGTGAGTTCCCGAAATTTCGGCCACCTTCGGTCCACTGACATCGCGCAGTACACGGTCCTCAACATATCGCCTCCATCGAAATGCAGCCTACGCGGCAGGAATTCGATCCCGCGACCTTCGGATCAGCCTAGCCACTAGGACACCGTGGCGGGGCTAGATGTCTCAAGTCAGGCACCTGTGACCTTCATAGAAGAATTCTACGTCGAGGCGGAATTACTTTGCCACTGCCATTGGCCAAATTTAAAACAATTATTAGCACCCCCCCCCCCCCCTCTAAAAAAATCAAAACACAGTAATCTAGTCAGCATCAACTTGAGAGCAGTCAGTTCATTGTGTGTGGGAAGGCCATCAATATAGACATCAGTTGGTAGTATGAACTACAGGATATTTCGAATTTTTTACAAATCCTTACAAATTAATGGGGCGCTTTTAAAGAAACAAGGGTGTGTACTCCTTCCCCCCTTTTACATTGTGTGCTGGTGGAACTAACGTTCATGCACATCCGACGCATGTCCGACGCATGTCCAAGAGGTCCAATCTGCCCATGTGCGCCGCTGTTAATTTCGTGTCATTTTGCGCACGATAATAAATTTGCATTTGGCTGCGCGCTAGGAGATATATAAGCGACACATTACAAGGTGCTTTAGAAACAACGTAAGCGAACACAGATGGGGCTGGGGGATTTTATACGAGAGGTCCAACGTACGCAAACCGTAAGAATGCGCGACTGCCACGTGCCATAGCTTCGAATTGCCTCACCATGTTGATGCTCGTAGCCTCTGCAACAACGCGTTGCTGAAATAAATTATTTTCCTTTCTCCTCTGCCATCTCAAAAAAAAAATAATAATAAAAAGATCAAGAAAGAGTACACAATTGTTTATTTTTTGGACAAATAAACAAGTAGCCTAAGCGCAGACTCAGACTACCAGCTTGGTGCACTAGAAATATACAAATACTTGTTATTTGTGTCCTGCTTGGAACTCGGTCATGCTCAGAAAGTGATGAGTTCGTTCAAAATATATATGCGTCGACAGGTTGTCGTTGTAATAGAACAGAAATAAGAAAAAGTTAGCTGGGAAGCTGCACGTGATATAGGCGTCTATGTCTAGGCGGTATGTGTACAAATATGCCGAGCATGCTTTTATACGGTGGAGATGTATTAGGAATATTACTCCCTGGCAGATTTTTACGTGCGCAAAGATTCAGTACCGTTAATCTATTCCCCGGCCCCTCCCCCTTCGCCGTTGCACGCTTTGAAAATATGCGCTCCTTGTTTAATCAGCTATATACGCCTAATTAAAAAACAAAAAAGAAAAAGAAGTTCAAATACAAGCGGCCGCTACATACAACGTCATGCGGAATGCTCAGTCAAGAGTTAGTTTTAGTGGTAAGCGACTTTATTTACAATGGAAAAAATTATTTGCAGCTACAGTCGCACAAGTCATATATATATGTTAAAAAAATACACGTACACCTCCGCTCCGCCAACATCCGCGCGCTGATAAGCAAACGTGCAAAATACGATTGACCAATTCCTTGTCTCACTTATTTTCTGCTGCACACCACAGTGATTCTTCATTTCTCAAGCAAGAGCAACACGAAAGACCAACACATTCCTACGTACGTTACTACCCTTTTCAATTAACACATGCCTCCTCCGCTGCGTGTAGCCACAACTGATCAGCAGGATCGCGTGTCAAGCGCAGTCTCTCGGTCCGTACTCACCTTTACTCCTCGGCCTTTGTACGAGAAAAGTGAGAGACTGCGGTGCGGTGCCGTTAAAGGGCAGGTGATAAGCACCGCAGCGGCCCCAGCTAGGCGGCGCGACCTATATATACGATCAAACAAAGGCGTCACTCTTCAACCATTGTTCTATAGTTCGCCAGCACCGTTAATTGTGGTATAACAGATTGATACCATAGATGACGAGCTGGTCTTATCAAGTACAAGTACGCAGAGATGTGGTTTGGTAAAATAGCTCGCTTTCTCCGCTAGCGACTACGTTGATACATGTTTGAATTGGCAAGTACAAAGCGCTTACACATTTCCGTTCAAGCATACATGGAGAAGACATGCACTCATGCATCTGCAGAACTGAGTTGAAATACGCAATTTTTTTTTTTTTTAGTAAATGCAATTCGCAGCTTGAGCGAACGAATTCGTGAATATGCCCATCATTACAGTTCGCTGAAATATTATCTTATATCTTTAGAAGGTTGCGTGAATATGGGCTTAGATGCACAGTATGGCACGAATATATGCCCATACAAATAAATGCCTCTAATGTCATCAAACGGGAAGTCTTATAATGCCATCTATGTCGCCTTGTCAAAGTTACTATGAGACAATCTTGGTGAAATTAACCGCGAAGTGTGGTGGTGAAATCTGTGGCAGTTTTTCAAACGTCTCTCCCTACTGCCACAGGCGAAATGTCATAGCTTACAAGCTCGCGAGCTCACCTTAGTGTGAAAAAGCAGGAAGCATTGAATATTTTTCTGTCGCGTGATGCAGAAAAATACGCCGATGCTACAAGCAACCGAAACTGCGGAAACGAAACCGAAACTACTTGCACTCTGCCCTTATATGGTCGCTTGCAGCTACTGAGCTTACGTCGTCGAGCAAGCCACGGCATCGGCAGAATTGCCGAAAGAACAGCGTAACCCGTGTAACATCGTACGTAACAAGTCTCTTTACATAAGTGTCACACAACTGCTCTGTTGGATACATTGGTGAACGGGCTGCAGCGCCCGCACTTGTTTTCAACCGCTACTACGCGTTGGCCTGGCTCTTGTTTTCGCTTGGCACGCCCTCCTCGCCACCTCCTTGGTACGTCTGCGAACCCGTCATACGTGTGTGCATGCGTGTGTGTGTCTGAATCGGTTTGTTTACAACACGGAGCCGGTCGCTAGTGGGCGTCCTAGGATTGCCAGAAAGGCGAATATTCCTGTAAGTCCGAGCTGATTCTAAGTGTTACTTATTACGACCCGCTTGTGGCTCCGGCAACGAAGTAGACCTCGGGTGACCGATTTCTATTTTTCCTGTCTCTTCTTTCCTCTCCGTTGTATATACCTTTTATTGTGCTATCTCGGCAATTCTGGCCGGCATCAGCCTGCGGTCTCCTCTCATTTATTAGCTTGTGGCACGAATGCGTTCTCTTGTTACCCTTCCTTGTGACCGCGTCGCAGATTTGTTGCCTTTAAGTGCTTTGAGGACACTGAACGAGGAAGGTCGGTGCGACAGGGAACGTGCACGTTGGCTCCGCCGCAAGTTGGTGATGACATTTGTGGCAAGCAGTGTTGTCCTTGACATGTGCGACCGGTATTTGCCGGAGCACTGTGCAATGCAGGTCCGATCGTGCTGCTTTCGAACTTGCTTGCAGCCGAGTTTCTCATAAGTGTGTTTCTATGCACATACAACTCTTGTGCATATTTTCCCTTTGATTATTAACGTCATTGTTTTCTAAGTACTGCTGAAGGGGCAGCAGTAGGAGCCAAAAGGTTTCCGCGCATAAGGGGAGAAGGGGAGTGAACTGTGCAGCTCGTTTGAAGACGCAGTGCTTTTAGATAGACGCCCACTCATACACCACAGCTGTTTCCGATCCGTGTAGTTGTCTGGCACTTAGAGGAAGCGATTTCACACTGCTTGTTTAAAGGACTAAACGATGATCATAATGTTGTCTAAGCATGAATTTGTCAAAGAGCGCTGTTATTTCTGAAAGGTAGGGTGAAGTGCGGGTTTACTTAAATAAGCTTATGCTGTGACACTGTCTGTTGTCGTTAGACACGGCGATGTTTTACATCAGTTATGCTGCTCTGTTACTTAAAATATGGATCCAACTAGAGCGGTATTTTTTCTGCAGGCTATCACTGCTGATTGCATCATAACTCATAAGTTCCTGATTACAACATGAGCTACCCTCCCTATGCCCCTGCTGATGGGGGAGCATACCCACCGGCCCAGGCCTACCCACCACCGAATGTGGGTTATGCACCACCTAGTCCAGGCTACCCTCATGGGTATCCTTCTGGCCAGGGCTACCCCCCACCTACTCAAGGATACCCACCTCCTCAAGGGGATGTTCAGTTCATGCCAATGGCTCCAGGGACACCTGTCACACAGCCGCCAGTGATGGGAGGTGGTGGTTTCCCCCCTCCCGGTGGAGACATTGGTAAGTGTTGTGTTATTATCTAGGTGCCTTCCTTAAACTAGATCGGTACTTTCATAGGCTGTATGGCAAAGCTTCTGCTGTTCAGCAGACATTTTAGAAAAAGTGTATCTGCTGAAATTGTTCTGGAGAGAGTGTTGAAAGGCCAGGATAGCTGCGTGTCTGTGTGTATCAGTGACCCGTGTGTCTGTTACCTTGATGGTTTTACGAGTTTCATGAAGCTACGTTTCTCTCTATGGGCACGCTCACTCTTTGTAATGGTTTTTTGTATGTGTGAATGCCAGCTTCTTTCTGTCACCTGACTAAAATCTGCAGCCAGTGCAGCAATCATAGCCGGAGGTAGAGCAATGATAGCCTGAAAGAATTATGACACTATCACGGCTTTACTGCCACGCGTGCGTGCTTTTGAAACGTGTCTGCAATTTCTAGGCTGCAGCTGTGTGATGACAATGCACCTGTGTACTATGAGCCAGTGAAACTCTGAAAAAATAGTGCACACTGTTACTGCCACTGGTGATGCACAAAATAAGCTTTCTCTTAGCCATAAAATTCAGTTTTAATTGCTATTTTCATCATTGATATGGAGTGCAGATTACAATTTACTGAAAGCAATTTATTTTCATATAAAATGGCAAGAGGCTGACTTGAGAGCTGTTCCTCATTTGTGCAGAGCAAACTTTGTTGTGTAAGTTTTGGCTTTATGACAGTATTCCTGCAACTAAGTTTTGTGTTGGAGCATATCTTCAAGCATTCAGTAAAGCTAGTGCAATCAAAATGAAAAATTGCAAATTCTTTAGTGGTTAAAGTAAAATAGAACATTGAATGCTTACCTTCTTTTTGTCACTCCAGCTCAGTGTGTCTGGTGACACGTTCAAATACAGAAAAGCCTATTTTGATCATTTGCACCGTGGGAAATGTTTAACGTCTCTCTTTGTCTAACTGCTGAGGCCTTATTTTTAAAAGATATGCTTTTTAGGGGGACAGGTAAGGACAAACACAGGAATATTTAAATAGTTTTGCTCTGTGGAATGTTGTTTTTGACAGCTGGTCCAGTGGGCCTCTGTTGTCTGTGTCATCTATAAAGCACCAGATGTGGAACTGCTTGGTTATTTCGAAGTGGCACTGTCCCACTTGCAAAGATGTGTGATGTTCATGCTGAGTATATTATGGTGTAAAAAGAGAATAACACCTTCCAAAGTACTCTTATGTTAGTGTTCAGTATTTCATATCCTATGTTATAAATTAACACAATCTATAAATACATACACAATGATAACTGTTGATATTACATTTTAATCTCATTATACGGGACACTGATGTACGAGGACATTTACTCACGTAGTTGGCTGTCCTGTCTGTCCTATTAGCTGGAGCTCATTTGTAACAGACAAGCTCCTAAGGTTTATTGTACGTAAAGGACAAGATAGCCTTAAATTTCCATTGGTGGTCTTGCTTGTAACAGGCGCATTAACACCAAATGCAAAGCTGTTGGCCTCCAGCTGCAGTTAATTCCTTGTGGAAACAAAGGGAAATAACCAGGTAATGTGAGAAAGTTGTGGTGGAGAAAATATTGTTTTCTAGTGACACAATCCACCAAGCAAATCGCCTAGCATTAAGGCAAACAGTATATAATAAACCCTTTGCAACAGACTGTAGCCTTCTTTCATGGTCAGTTTAGTTGTAGTGTGCCCATATTGAAATAAGGTTGATCAGAAAATAATAACATGGCACCCTGCTTTTATGAGACGTCTCAAACAAGGAACAGAAACTGCTCCCTGATGCGTGTCTCTTATCAACTGGTTCAACTGTTCAGTAAGAAATCTGAAACTCTGATTAAGTAACAAAATTACATTTAACTAAAGTTTGTTCATTTATCTCTTTCTGTGTGAGGTTAGTTCAAATACTGAGGTTTATTACCTGCTTTTTAATGAAGTACTTTTGAAAGGTGATAGTGCAGTCAGCTACCTTGGCTCTCTGAGGTGGGTGGATTTTCCCAATAATTTTAATTATTAGCACCTGGCTGTTAGCTGACAATAGTGGGGCTAAATTGTGGGCATCTCTAGGCAGTGCATAAACATAGAGATAATGGGTCCATGTTGCTTGATGGAACAATAGCAGGACAATAGTCGAAAGTATTGATCCCAGAAAGTGCTTTTTAGTTATTTAAAATGGCATAATTTTATATGTGCATGATCTGTAATGTGACTACTTAGCCTTGTATGTATATGTATATTATAGCAAACAGCATTAAAAATTAAATAAAACAGAAGATGTCACACCTCCTACCCACGGAAAATGTTACTTTGTGATAGCTGGCTCATAAAGCTTGGAAGGAGAAGGAGAACAGGCGAGAGAACAAAAATGCAAATATGAATATAGCATTATATATTTAAGCACAACACCTGCCCTAATACAAAGGCTGGCTAGTTACCTCATGCTGAGAGTGGAGTTTCTGACAGTGCTACACTGAATGAGTGAACATTGGTTAGAAAAAAAGTGCTAGTCTACCTGTCTTCATTTATTTTTATTGCATAGAAAAACAGTACTCGAAATCTAAGTCTGGCTGTCGTGGAATTGGGCCCTCTTCATATTTGATGCACAAACTTATGGCTTCTCATAAGTAATCCTTTGCATCTTTAGGCAGGTTGTTCAATACCTTTTTCTACACCTGGGTTAATACTCGTTTCTCTATTTTGCAGTTTTTATTTGATATCTTTTTGAACTATCATATAGCAAATTGATTTTTCACACCTTGTGTTACTACTGTTTCTGCGCACTTTAATCATTTCCAATTCGTGCAGTTGCATGCCTGTGTAGAAAATTGGGAGAATACACCCTGTGTGCCTCAGTGTGCTAGCTTAAGATCAGCCTGCTTTATGTTTAACATTGTGACAGGAGGCTGCTGATTAACGGGCCTAGTCAGGTTCACGATTTGCATGCATTGAGTTGTTTTGCTACATATATTACCATTTTTTTTTAGAAATTATCCTTCACCACTTATGTGTTCTCGCTGCTAGTATGCAAGTACTTCTCTGCTAACACTACTACATGATGACTGCCTTTCACCTCTGTTGCGTTTGCCTAGACACTCATTCAAACACGCATTAAAATCTACCATTTCATGTTATTGAGTGGCTTGCTGGTTTAATTCATGTCCTCTTTCATTCTTCAGGTTCCTTTGGTGGTACACAACACATTAACTAATGTGCTAAACTTTTTCGTATTCCATAGTGAAATTATGTTTTCCTTTGTTTTTTTTTTTGTGCAGCTCATGTGCATTTCATCCCATTCTTTCTTTCCAGTTGTACATTTTCAAATTATATATAGTACATCAGAAAAGGACGTCTTTACAATTTCTGATTTTTTTTATGTAATTCAGAAGTGGTAGAATAGTCTGTGTGAATTCATGTTACTTGAAGCTGCTACATTTGTTGCACACTGGTTTTCCTGTCAGATAAAAATCTTAAGGCTAGTGGTGGAATTGCCACTTTCTTGCAGCCTTTGTAGTAAACTCACTGCTAACAGCTGTCTTTTTGTCTTTATCAATTTTTCTCTTGTGGTTGCTGATGCACTTTTGCCATTTTCATATACTTTTCAGCACTAATGGGAGTGTCGCCTGGTATTCCAAGCTGCCCGCCCGGTTTAGAATACCTCACGACAATAGATCAACTGCTGGTACACCAGAAAGTTGAGATACTGGAAGGTGTGTGGAATCGCGCTCCCTTTTTATTCTTGTACTTCCATCTCCCAAAGGCACTGCAGTAAGTGTGATTACAAGAACGGTAACACACTGTTGTATCAAAGGACATATTACGGTAGTTGTTGTGGACAAGTAAGTAAAGTTAGTAAAGTGAGGGCTAACTTGAACTTGTTCCTTGTTCTTTCATTGCTGCCTTCACCATTTCTCTACAACTTGTGTGCTTAGTTTGTAGGCCACACTGTCGTTGGTGAGAGGGTATATAGTATTGTGAATTATTGCTTTTGATTTGTTACTTGTGGTGAGTGCTATCTGCTTTCTAACTTATCTGGTTCAGTTTAATATTCATTTTTAATATACTACTTATCAGTGGTTGTCAACCCTGAGAGTTTCTGAAACCCACTGAAGGCTGGGCCAGCTAGTGAGTGACCCCAGAAGACTAAATAGTGTGCAATGTTGAAACAAAGGATGGAAAGGTCTGTGACAAGAAATTCACACTGCTTTAGACAGTATACATATTAAAAGAAAGACCCCTATTCTTTGCTTTTGCCAGCTCTTTCATTTATGGAAGGGTTGCAGTTAAACATAGATGCTTGCCTGCTCTGATATTCGAACATCAGTGAAACTTGCTTGTTGATTAAGCAAATCTTGAAAATGCATGTTCACATGCATTATTATTTGCATTATTATTCTATAGTATCGCATTATTACTCTATAGTATCACATGCATTATTATTCTATAGTATCGATGGCAGTGGGTACTTTGTGTACTTCTGTTGAAGGGATGATGACCTCTATGATTGTCAGCTGGCAGACGATTGCAATGACTGCAGCATTGCGCACTTCTCTAGAAATTGATGCAGGCTCAATTCACAGACCCAAAACAATCGGCAAACCTCTGTTCGAGAGTCACTGCTAGACACTAGAAAGATGCAAATTATGGCACATGTACATTTTTCATTTGCTAGCTCAATTCAATGTTTACCTAATTTTGTAAGCATTGCGGTAACAAATTTTACTTGACCAGCTCGACGCATAAGAAATGATGTGGTTTCATGGCTCAAAACTTGTTGCTACGTTACAAGCTTACTGCATAAAAAGAAATTCAGAATGATTAATTAGTTATATATCGTCTGTAGGGGGAATAGGCATTGCACAAGTAGCAGTGGAAAATGGTAGCAAACAAAACAGAACTCGAACCAGGCCAGGTAATAGCAGCGACTCATTTGTCAGGATTATTAGAAGAGCATCCCACTGCATTAGTACTAAATGAATACAGTGGTTGCAAACGTTTGTCAAAGCATAATGTGTTGTTCATTGTCTGAGTCATTTTTGTTGCTTGTTATAGCATGGCTCGTTTGCTGTGGCTAACTGTCTATGACTTGGGATATGGACATCCCTGAATTGTGCCATATTTATGTATCGGCAGCTGTAATCACATGGCGTCCGTTAAGCAGTTCAGTAGTTATAGTTTGTGGGTTGTCACTCATGTGCAACAGCACATAGGGCAGGTGGAGGGGCTCTCTCCCTTTAATGGAAATTTTTATATGCTAACTAAAACATAAATATGATATAATTGATTGTGTTGGCTGGCTACTGCGAAAAAGGAAAAAAGATTCAAGAGAGAGTAGAAGTCAGCTGCTCATCACTATTGCGTATTGATGCTGTCTGAAATTGTTAAATGTGGTTGTACTGACAGTATTTGTAAGCTTTGCTGCTTGACTTTGTGATATGAAGAAATATGTTGTCACACTTATGTACAGCATTTGGAAATGCCTGAACGCATATGTCAGTTAGGGTGTGTGAATATTTGAACTTTCAAATACTTTTCGGATATCATTTGCTGTTGGACTTTATTTGTACCTAATTCTTGCTATTTAATCTGTTCAAAGTCTGTAATTAAGGATCAAAATTTTCTATGTCCTGTGACAAGTGGCCCATTCTCACATGTATGCTGCACCGCATAACACCTGTGTACTGCAGCAAAATTAACTTATGCATCTGCACATTTTGCTTTAGGCTTGACTGTTCTTTTTACTAGTAACATTAGGGGAGCACAGTAGTAGGGCACTAAATAACATTTCTTCTAATGTTCAGTAGTACATTTCCTGTGTAATTAATATGAATTATTTGAAAAATATTCTAACATTCTCAGAAAGGTATTCAATTCACACTGGAACATTAATATTCGAATTCGCTTCACACCCTAAAGTTTGCTAGTCACAGAGCTCTAGCAAGAACAGTTTTTTAGAACATTTGTGTGCAGCCTCTGTCTCGTAAAGAAATGCTGATCACTCTCTCAGCATTATGGCTTAGGCTAGAGGCTGGAGATCATGAGTTAAAGGTGATGTTCTTTGTTTTTCAGCATTTCTTGGATTTGAAACTCAGAATAAATACACCATTAAGAACAGCATGGGGCAGAAGGTCTACAAAGCTGTGGAGGGTATGTACAAACATTTCTGTGTACTTATCGTTTCATACAACTGGCCGGAACAAATACGTTTTTATTTTCTGTAATAGAGACATTATTTGCTTGTATTTGGTTTCCTTAAGATCTCATTAATAAGCTTTTAAAAAGTACCTTTTAAAGAAAATATAAGAAATGGAGAATATGTTCATCCTTCTCCTGCTGGTTCCACTGAATTTACTTTGATGGGACAGATCATGTTGGTGGAATTATGTGCTGTATTGAAGTAACTCGGTGCGCTGACGAACCATTAGGCAGTACACAACCTTAAATCAAATCCTTGCAACTCTTTACATTTTGAAAGTGTAAAACTTACAAGGAAATTGCATTAGGCGTTCTGAATAAAATGTGTACTCTCTGCAGCTGTTACAGTTGGTCTATGTACAACTCACATTTGGATATAACAGGCCATTCTTCTCAGTTCGGTCTGCCTGTATTATTATTAGTGCAACAAATTACAATTTTAATGGATTGACTGTAACAAACTGGCTGTACAGTGTGCATAACAGTCGGCAAACATTGTCTGGATGGTGCATGCTTGGCTTGCCTTCTGCAGCACTCCATGCAGGTGGCAGTGCACTCTACACAACCGTATTAAAGTTAAAGCTTTACTGGCCTAGTTGAGCAAGCTTCGCCGTGTGTGACAGTCTGACCTTGAAGTGAAGGAATGATACCATGTGAAGGAATGATACCATGTGGCCACGGCTGCTACATCGACCGCCGGCTCGCCAGCTGTGTCCACATGGCTAATTGTGTCACTCACTAGTTGCTTGAAAGAGAGGCGGTGCTGCTCTCTGGTGTCCTCTGCAGCCTCACAGTTTCTCGCTATAGCCAAGCCAATGCTTCTGTTCAACTGTTGTGCAAGGAAGAAGGGGAGTGAGGACCATTGATAAATCTGTGCTGAAGTTGTCTGCGTATTCCCAGTGGAGAAAATGGCAAGTTGCGTCGGACCATCCTGCAGATGTCTCTCGGCTTGTTAATGAGTTAAAATGGAAACCTGAGTACGAGCGCACAAAGCAGCAGGCTGAAATGAGTGAAGGACAGGAGCTTTGGCGAGCTGAGTGTCAGGAGAAGGATGCGGAAGGATGGCAGTGATGAGCTGTAGAGGCAGCAGTGGACTTGATGGCTTCGACTTGATGGCTTTAGAAACTGATGAAAGGATGGTAGTGAGTGCTCACAGTACAGAACGTTCGACTAGCCATACAAGCTTTCGCTTGCACAATCTGGCCTAGTTGATCTAAGCCACAGTCATTTTTTAACCACAACCTTCCCACAAATGCATAGTGCATGGCTTCCCATAAAATATGGGGAACTTTCAAAATGGCAGTGCAGGTGGCTTATCGTCAGCCACTATAGCCGAGAAAATGCAGGGGGCACTGCTCAGCCTAATGTATACTGTTTCGCATGCAGTCCATTGGCAGCTGGATCCGTGGGTGTTGAGTTGTGCTAGCCATGTATCTCAGCAGGCGATAATGCAATATGTATGGCTGTGATCATCACTTCTCACAAGAGATGAATTTAAGGCGTTGGTTTATTTCTTAAGATATCCTGCTACTAATCTGTTCTGTGTGAACAAGACAGAGCGACTGTGCTGGTAACATTGGTGAAGGAGATGTTACGCTTTCCAATTGGGCGGTCATTATGGCGATGAAATGGTGGCAAAGGCAGAAATATAGAATGGATCTGTTTCTCATCGACAGGAAAATCTGTGTGTTGTGTGAGGCAGAGTTGGCTGGAGCGATATGGGCAGTTGCCGTGCCCTGGCGTCCAGAACTTGGTGGACATCAGGATGCCTTGCTGTGCATTTGATGCTTATGTTGTTAAATGAGCTCTTGAATCTACTTGATATAGTAGGCACATTGGTACAGCCAGTCGTGCTTAAACCTTTTCTCAAAGAGCTTGCTGGCCATGCCTAGTAGGAAATTATCATTTTCTGTGGCTGCTGCACTGCGGGACGTGGTTCCTGGAAAAGTACAATGGCACCACTCTTGCCACTCCTGTGAGATCATGGCTCAATGTCATAGACCCCTCCCCACCCCTTTCCCTCAACTGTCAACCTGAACAGATCTGTCCTAAACATTGTGACAAAGGAAAAGGTAACAGTCACTTGTTGCCACATTGTGGAATGCCTTAATTTTAGGGGTGTGTGAATATTCAGAATTTCGAATAATTTTTGAATAGCCTTTGCTATTCGATTAGATTTGCACTGAACCTTACTGTTCGAACTATTCGAAGTTGATAATCAAGGGAAAAAATACGCTGTCTCCTGACAAGTGGCTCATTCCTGTAAGTAGGCGCTTCGCAGCATAACGTCTGTGTACTGTGGCGAAGTTAGCTCAGCCTTCTGTTGCACAGTTCTCTGCTCGACTGTTCTTCAGGACTTTGGAATGACACTGTGGGAAACACTAGTCGTGCAATAAATTATTTGCCCATGTTTAGCGGTACCTTTCTGCATAGGATTATTAAAGAAATATTCGAAAAATTGAAAAATTTTCTATACAATTCGCACTTGAACATAAATATTCGAATTCACTTCACACTCAAAGTTTTGCTATTCGCACAGCTCTATTTAATTTACAAAATGTTCAGAAATCTCTAATTTACTTATAGAAACAGTTCTGAACTTGCTTTGGAAGTGCCTTCTCTGTGCTATTTACTAGAAGGCACTGTGTATGTATCTGAGAAACTGTCTCAGGGTGTTAAAATTGGTGATATCCACCAATGGTTATTGATTTTAATAGGCATGGAAAGAATGGAGCACATTGACTCAATTTCTGGGCAGTACAATAATCCTTCTGTCTCGTTTTCAGATCCTTCTTGCTTTTAAGTTTACAAGCCAAAGTGCAGTATGATGAGGAGGGATTTACACTTGAAGTGAAAATGCAGATTTAACAGTAGCTTGGCTGTATTACTTAACAACACATTTTGTTTCTCTGTAGACACTGACTGTTGCTCCCGAAACTGTTGTGGTCCTAACCGCCCCTTCGACATCAAGTTCACCGACAATGCTGGCAATGAAGTGATTCACCTACAGAGGGATCTGCGCTGCAGCTCCTGCTGCTTTCCATGGCAGAGAAACTAACTGTTCTCATAGGACATTGACAAGCCAGAGCTCTTAGGGATTGGAAGTCAAGAAACTCACTGTAAAAAGACATTTTATTGCCATAGCAATTGTATGGACAGTCTCTATGGGTTCTTTAATCCACCATTATTTCAAAAATTTGATATCTTTCCCAATCTAGTGAAATCCAAAGTAATGGACTGCAGTGCGTGCATTTTTTCTACACAACCTGTACATGGTACAGTGTTCATTTGAAGTGTGTTAATGTGGGGTGACATCCTTAGTAAGTAACAGCCTTGCAGACAGTGGGCCCAGTTAAGTGTGCTTTGTGGGCATGCACTTACTCTCACCCTTTTTGCAACTTGGCTCTATCATACGGTGCCCATGCACAGAAAAGTCTGCACTGGCACATGCTAGTTAAAGATTTGCGCGGCTGTATATTCATCCTAGAGAGACACCACCTTATAATCTATGATGACTTGATGAGTTAGCCCATGCATAATTGAAAGCACAAAAAACTGCATGCCCCACTCTCTTCTGGACCACCATGTACCACCGCCACCTAGTGCAGACCTGTTGAGTCTTGTAGCACAGCAGAAGATTAGGGGTGAGACTTTATGGGACACTACACTATCCCACAAGCACTTTTTCCCAGTACACCTGCCCTGGGGTTTGGAAGCACTCACCTGCAAGGATTGCGCAGAAGTTACCCTGACTGAGGTCGTGCTGCAGATGTGGCGCTCTCATGTCGGGGTAGCTGAGTGATACAACAACACTTTAGGCGGCACTGCTGTTGATTCTAGTCTTCTGAACCATTGTCCATACAGCTGCAATAGACCTCTCCTGGGGTACGTCACGAAAGGGCTGTGACGTCAGCCACGTGACCCTAGCGCGCACGTGCGAACGGACTGGTTGGCAAAACATTGCAGCGTTCGGCGTGGTTGTATGCTGCCGTACGGGTGAACCGGGTTCGTACTCGTTTGTTTTGTGCGCGTGCACATGGCCGCTTTGACATGGTGGTTAGCTTTTGCGATGGAGGATATGCCAAACGCGTGATAAAAGGCAGCGGCATCGGGTCCTTGTTTTTTTTCCTCGATTTCCGAAGTCCAAACTATACAGTGATGGAAAGCCTGGGTGCGAGCTTTGCGCAGTGTAAAACAGCAGCCGTCGGACAGCAAGAGGATTTTTGGATTACATTACATTTTGGTAGGTGCTAGCCTGTTACCTAGAGCTCCTAGGCGTTTTGTTATTTGTGCTTCCGCAGCATTTGTGAGCATGTATATTTTATCAACTCGGGTGCCCCGTCTCGATTTTCTGAGCTCCCGGAGTGGGTAGCTAACGTGTTTGCTAAGAGGACTAGCGTTGAAACACAAAGAAAAAAGTGTGAGCATATTGAACGCGCTTTGAAACGGAAGCATTCCTTCAGTAAGCGGTAGTTCCGAATGCTGTGCAGATTTTCTCATTTCGCGCTCACTTCGCTGTAACTTGCGTCGGGCTGGCACTCCAAGGGAAAATTTTGTTTGTGTTTTCGGACACGATGGCAGTACCAGTCTCGCCTGTTTTCGACCGTATAAAAGTTTAGTTCCTGAGCAGAAAGAACGGAAGGAAATGCACATGAGCGCTACAACTCAATCGGCCATGCAAGTACAGTGCGCAGTGTGGACGCTGCCTGCAGCTCGTAAGGCACGGCGGTGGTTCTCCGCGATGGTGTTCGCTTTGAAAAACATGCATTCCATGCCTGGTTGGCAAAAGTCGTAGTGTTCGGCGTGGTTCCATGCTGCTGTACGGATGGACCGTGTGCGTACTGGTTTTTGTGCGCGTTACCTGGCCTCTTTGACACGGTGGTTAGCTTTTGCGCTGTACGATGTGCCAAACGCGCAACAAAATTAAGGCAGCGCATCGTAATATTTTTTTTTTCTGGATTTCCGAATGACAGCAGTCGACGGAAAGCGTTGGTGACCCAGTTCGAGACAAGCACTAGATGCACGTGGCCTTTCACTAAGCCGTACGCTTTGAGCGATCAGTAACGCTCCATGGCCTCTGCATTGTACGGGCCAGGCATGCTCGCGAGGTACACACACAGCTGAACGTTTAAGGTTTTAAGGTCGTTCTTCCATTCCGAAATGGTGCAGGGGTACAGATACTGCATTCCACAAACTTGCAGCTTCTCTTCGACAAACCGCCACCGCGCAACCTCGGGAAGGGACGGTACCATCGCGTGCAAAGCCCCAGCAAACTGCTGGAGCCGCCGGAGCTTTTTGCCAACCACTGCGAAACTGGTCCGCCGCAATGTCGATGGCGATGCTCTGCGTGACGTCACATTGTTGACAAACAGGGACAGGTCTATTCCACCATGACTCGAGACTGTCTGGGATTGCAAGAGCCTTCACTCACTCTGTGCAAAACTCATGAAACCACTGACCCCAGCATGCTGAGCCAGTTACCATATTCATTTTAGGAGTTTGTGTGAATCTGGCATGCTGAAGAGAATTCGAAAGGAGTGCTGATATGCTTTTCACCACCCCCTGCCCATAAGCCCACTCTCCACATAAGCCACACACCAATTCGATTAAGCCCCGCCATGGTGGTCTAGTGGCTATGGTACTCGGCTACAGATCCGAGGGTCGCGGAATCGAATCCCGGCCGCGGCAGCTGCATTTCGATGGAGGCGAAATGTTGAGGCCCGTGTGCTATGCGATGTCAGTGCACGTTAAAGAACCCCAGGCGGTCAAAATTTATGGAGCCCTCCACTACAGCGTCTCTCATAATCAGAGCTGGTTTTGGGACGTTAAACCCCATATAACAACAACC
Organism: Hyalomma asiaticum; assembly: GCA_013339685.2. Classification (NCBI taxonomy): domain Eukaryota; kingdom Metazoa; phylum Arthropoda; class Arachnida; order Ixodida; family Ixodidae; genus Hyalomma; species Hyalomma asiaticum. The sequence goes on from CM023482.1 coordinate 81,854,506, forward strand.
AATTCGATTAATTAATAAAGATTTACAATAAAGATTTACAACTAAAACTACTACTGCTAGTACTATTACTGAACACAGTGCACAAGCACCTGTTTCCACCATGTTTACAGGTTATCGGTTTTGTGACTGTGCCTTGTTTTGAGGTACAAATGCATTCACTGTTACCGTTAAGGAAATGATGCAGTCTAGTGCTCCACTCGTGCCTACCTGCAGTGCTGTTGCTGTGCTACAATGCATACTCAATAGCATTTAATGGTACATGTGCAGTTACATATGACTCCATAGCAAAACAGCACAAGGCAACGTTGAATCCACCTAAATGGAAGACATTTCACTGACCTAATTAGTACTTCAAGTTAGGAAGGTGTTACTGTAATCACCACTGGAAGTCATTATGTTATCTTAGTGTCAAACTAAGTCTTGGACAAGGTAGTATTAATCCGTTTGCAAACATTTGCTAGGTAATATGTGATTTATTGAGGACCTTATGTTATGTTTAAATAGTGGCTGGGTGAGAGCACCTACAGCTTTGGTTTGATTCTTACTGACTGCTTTACACCGTTATCGTTGCAAGTGTATTGACACAGTGCATGGGTGCACACTCACAGGCACCTATGAAAACACTGGAAAATGGATACAAATCAATACACCTTCAGCTATGCGTATTAAGCTTAGTGAAAGCACATTTAAATACAATCATCATTTTAGTTTTGTCCTGTTTTCTTTGCACAAGTCTGCCCCAATTACATTTAATTATTTCAAGTTCTGATCCTACTTCTTCACGGCCGCCAAGCAGACAGCTGCATATGTGCCTATTTGATTCAGCAATGTTTACACAGCCCCTCGGCATAAGGTTCTGCAAGCCAGCTGATCTTGTCATTTTACCCTGCAGAAGCTTGAAGTGTCAGCACCACCATACACCCCAATCGGGTATGTGATCCAGGAGTGGAGTATACTGACACCGAAGTTCCGAGTGGAAAATGCAGAAGGCGAGTGTGTGCTGAGGATTGAAGGCCCCTTCTGCACCTGGAGCATCTGTGGAGACGTTGAATTCAAGGTGAGTAGGACCTTAAAAAATGTTGCACCACGCATTCGTACACCACGCATTCGGCACGTGGTATTTTAGTCTTGACTCTGTGTGGAGGCCCCACGCTTTTTAGGAGCTTCACGGACGCTACCTTAATAATGGCCTCGCTAGCGACCACAGTTTTGTCCGCAGCAGTAGTTTCATTTTGGCTCGGCACTACGTCGTGAATATTCAGACTTGGGGGAAGTTGTTGACAATGAAAAGCGATGCTGCGCCGTGGTCCACATGCTGGCATCAAACTCGCTGGCTAACTCTTAGAAAACAAACTTGCCCTAGATGCATCGACATATCTATCGCCCTTAACTAGCAGGCCCACCCGACACCACAATGACAACACTCTCACCCCATACTTTGCTCGCACAGACCTATTTAAGTTTTCTTATTTCCCGAGAACAGTCAATGAATGGAACTGCCTTACCAAAACAAGTGATCATTCTGTCGTATAAAACTTCCCTAGTCTGTATTTTTGTTGCACATTGCTGTTTCTTTTTATTACTCTGTATTTGTACTGACCACCCTCCATGGACGACGAGTCCGCAGTATTATATAAATAAATAATTTGCAATGAATGAACAACATGTCGCCGATGAGTTTACCAGCAAGAAGTTTATGCCATTTGTGAATAGTGGTGTCCACTATTTAATCACTATTTTCCATGTGAATATGGATGCAAATAGTGCTTCTTTTGATAATTCGGACATTCAGTTGATTCGGATGTTTTTTTCTGGTCCCATAAAATCCGAATTCACGAGCTTTTACTGTACATAAAGCCAGATCACATTTATTAAAATGACGATAAATCCCTATATGGCAGAATGCTAAGCTAGTTGGTATGGATTCCTAATGCAGAAGGCAAGGCATGCAAACATGGACCCAAGACAAAAGAACTAGACAACACAAATGGCGCTTGCCTTTGCTTCTCTTCTCTTGGGTTTGTTGGTAGCTGATGAATGTATGGAACTTCTATATGCAACACGTGCCCTACCTTTTGTTTTCTTCACTTTAGGTGCTTTCAAAGGACGGTGCTGTAGAAGTTGGTCGCATTAGCAAGCAGTGGTCTGGATTGTTGAAGGAATCTTTCACCGACACGGACAATTTTGGCGTCAGCTTTCCTATGGACTTGGACGTTAAAATCAAGGCAGTTCTGCTTGGAGCACTTTTCCTTATTGTAAGCCGGCACATTTTGTACTTGCATGTAGCATAATGGAGCTCTTAGCATTGGCATTTATCGCCATTTATTGCCATTAAGTGCATCTTAATCTTCAGTACATAACATCGCTCAATGAAAGCTAGGTTGGTAATAAATAATTCAGGTTAGGAATATTTTGTAATTTAGTACATACTCCTTTTTCCATTTTTTTTTCTTTTATCTAGGATGGCAGCCATGAAATCAGGTAATTTAAATGAAGTAGTGTAAATTATAGAATACCACATGTTTTCGAGTTATTTTTCAGTTTTCTTGGATTTCAGAGCTGCATTGCATTTTACATGGTCAGTGACACATAGCACTTAACTATTTTGTAATTTAGTACATACTCCTTCTTCTTTTCTTCTTTTTTTGCTAGGATGTCAGCCATGACTTCAACTAATTTAAATGAAGTAGTATAAATTATAGAATACCAAATGTTTTCAAGTTATTTTTTAGTTTTCTTGGATTTCAGAGCTGCATTGCATTTTACATGGTCAGTGACACATAACACTTAACTTTTGTTGAGTGCTTGCATATCTGGCAAGATTTGCTGAAAGCTTATTGTTTCTGTGTAGTGTACATGTGCTCAATTTGATTTAAGAAACGCTAGTCAAATGAGTCACAGTAGTATCAAGTGTGTTGGAATAAGGAGGTAGGAAAAGTTCCAAACACATCTCTGTATACCTTGGCTGTATTTTCCCTGATTCTAATACACCTGCATTGAAGAGGCACGCAATTTTCATTTGGTCAAAGTTGAAAACTAACATAATAATGACATTATGGCTTATAAACAAATGAAAATGGAATGCACGTACAGGTTATTCTCCATGAAAGCATTTTATGCATCTAAGTCTGTCATTATTTTATAACTGATATACTGTTAAAACAAGTATTCTTATAAGTGGGTTCAACTGCGTCCTCATTTAAAAATATTCCTACGGCAGGTCAAAAATAATAGTTTTTGCCAAAGGGTGGTGCGTACTTATTGTCTTCACTGTCTTCTAAGCTCCATCAAGACAGACACTGCTACAAAAAAGGTCATTTGTGGTTGTGTGTGTACTGCTCAACAAAAATTGAATTATCCATTGAACACCAAGTATAGTTTAAATAGCAAATGTTTAGGCCCATAACAAAATGTACATAATGGTGCCGGCAACAGCTGTTGTTTTGAAACAGATTTACAAAAATCTAACTAGCAGTAGTCTAATTAGCAGTAGTCTCCTGTATTTAGTTAGCATACCTTACAACGTTGAAATCCCCCATGACTACACAGTAGTCATGGGGGATTTCAACGCAAAAGTAGGAACGAAACAAAGTGGAGAGCAGGCGATAGGCAACTACGGCGTCGGCCGTAGGAATAACCGTGGGGAAATGCTAGTACAATTTGCCGAAAGGAACCAGCTTCGAATAATGAATACGTTCTTCAAGAAACACAAGAATAGGAAGTGGACGTGGAAAAGCCCTAACGGGGAAGCAAAGAATGAAATCGACTTCATAATGTGCGAACAACCAGGTATAATTCAAGACACAGAAGTAGTGGGGAAGATAAAATGCAGCGATCACAGACTAGTAAGGGCAAAGATTGTACTTAACCTAAAGAAAACAAGAACTAAATTATTTACTAAAAAAAAATGTAATGTAGAGGTAATCAGAGCGAAAGACGACGAATTTAAAGTCGCCCTAAGCAACAAGTTCGAGGCCTTAGACGAAAACGGTGACGGTTTAGAACAAATAAACAAAACCATAACGAAAACAATCCTTGAAACCGCGATAGAAGTCGGGGGTAAAACAGCAAAGCAAACAACAAGTAAGTTGTCCCAATCTACCAAGGACTTAATAAAAAAACGCCAACAAATGAAAGTAACTTCATCAAAAGATAAGATAGAATTCGCAGAACTATCGAAATTGATGAGTAAAGCCAGGCAAAGAGATGTAAGAAACTTTAACATGAGAGAAATAGAGAAAGCAGTGGAGAAAGGCACCAGCATTAAATCGGTCAAAAAGAAACTGCACTTAGGACAAAACAAAATGCATGCACTAAAAGATAAACAAGGTAACGTTATCAACAGTTTCACCGAAATAGTAAAGGTAGCAGAAGATTTCTACTCGGAACTGTACAGCTCTCAGACAGACCATACAACCTTAATAGAAATAGAACCAGAGGAGAACACCGAAATTCCATGTATAACCGCTGACGAAGTCAAAAAAGCTGCCAAAGGCATGTCCCGCGGTAAAGCAGCTGGTGACGATGGTATAACAGCCGACTTGATCAAAGACGGAGGAGATATTGTACTTGAAAAACTTGCATCGCTCTTCACGAAATGTATCAAGACATGTAGCGTACCGCGCAGCTGGAAAAATGCTAATATAATCCTTATCCACAAGAAAGGTGACATAAAGGACTTAAAGAATTACAGACCAATCAGCCTACTCCGAGTAATATACAAGCTATTTACAAAGGTAATTTCTACGAGGATAAGAGAAACACTCGACTTTAACCAACCGAGAGAACAAGCTGGTTTTAGGAAAGGTTACTCGACAATGGACCACAGCCACGCTATCAACCTAGTAATTGAGAAGTACGCGGAATATAACAAACCTCTTTACATGGCGTTTATCGACTACGAGAAAGCATTTGACTCCATAGAAATGCAAGCAGTTATAGAAGCTCTACATCGTCAAGGGGTACCTGGCGTATACGTGAAAACCATAAACAACATATACAAAGATTGCACAGCCACACTACTCCTACATGAGAGAAGCAGAGAAATCCCGATCAGGAGAGGCGTGAGACAGGGCGATACAATATCACCGATGCTATTCACTGCATGTTTAGAGGAAGTCTTTAAACGTCTAGACTGGGAAGAAAAGGGCATTCGAATAGACGGAGAATATCTAAACAATTTAAGATTTGCAGACGACATTGTGCTCTTTAGCAATGATGGTGACGAATTACAAAACATGATTGATGACCTAAACAGGGAAAGCATTAAAATTGGATTAAAAATGAATAGGCAAAAGACCAAAGTTATGCTCAATAGCTTAGCTAAGGAACAGGAATTTAAAATCAACAATGAACCCTTACAATGTGTAAACGAATATGTATATCTGGGACAATTAATATCAGGAACTCCTACCCAGGAAAATGAAATTCTCTGTAGAATAAGGCTGGGCTGGAGCGCATTCGGAAGGCATTACGAAATCATGACCGGACACTTGCCGCTCTCATTAGAGCGAAAAGTATTCAATCACTGCATTCTCCCAGTACTAACGTACGGTGCAGAAACATGGAGAATAACGAAAAAACTAGAGATGAAACTGAGGAGCACGCAACGTGCAATGGAAAGAAAAATGATAGGGGTAACGCTAAGAGATAAAAAACGAGCGGAGTGGATCAGAGAACAGACAGGAGTAGCCGATATTATCTTATCAATTAAAAGAAAGAAGTGGACCTGGGCAGGACATGTCATGAGGAGGAAGGATAATAGGTGGACAGTAAGAGCGACGGAATGGATACCACGAGAGGGAAAACGCAACAGAGGTAGGCAAAAGGTTAGATGGAGCGATGAAATTAAAAAGTTTGCGGGCATAAAGTGGAACCAACTCGCTCAGGATAGGGTGGATTGGAAATCGTTGGGAGAGGCCTTCGTCCTGCAGTGGACCTAAACAGGCTGATGATGATGATGATGATGATGATGATGATGACAGCCTCATAGGTGGGTCATTGAGTAATGATTACGAGGGCTCTTCTTTTCTTCACTGTTTTTGACTCGCACTTCACAGCACACAAATTTTTTAGGTAGCTTTCCATTTTACGTGCACTATTTGCACAGAGTATTCTATATGTTCCCTGCGTCAAACCGCTTCTGATATTTGAGGTGTGAGGATCACGATTGTGGATATAATAGTTGGTATGAAATCTACTTCAGACCTGTTCTGTTGCTTCTGCTTCTTCTTCTTCTTCTAAATAAATAAATAAATAAATAAATAAATAAATAAAATGAACTTTTATTTCTCCATGAGAAATGTGAGGGTGACAGAAAAACGTTGCGATTAACGTAACAAATTCGTAGGAAGCATAGTATGCAATAAGGGTAAACCATTGAAGTACAGGATTATTTTAAGGGTTCCAATGATGAAGGAAGCCAAAATAGCGGTCTGTCCTTGTAAAATAACCTTTAAAGCAGCATTCATGTCATTTAAATGCTTTCTGGTTGTAAAATACCGTATAATGCGGAATATAGGTCAAGGCGGAATATAGGTCGACCCCCCTACCTTGACCAGCAAAAAAAAAAAAAAAACAGACACACACACACACACGGAACTGTTCACTGATGCACTTTATTCAGTCCTCCGAACTGTCGGAGCTCTCCTCCGAGGACGACTGCTTTTCGCTAGCCGCCTCCCACAACATGTCCTCGATGTCGTCGAGAGCGTTGCTGATGCAGCACTTCTTGAATGCGCGCACCACCATTTCTTCAGGCAGAGACCTCCATGCCTCGGAGACCCAAGCACAAACTGTCGCGAGAGGTGGCCTGCGCAGCCGGCCTGTCGGGGTCCGCGGGTTGTCGCCAGCCGTCCATTCATTGTATGAAGCACGCACACGGTCTTTGAAAGGCTTGTTAAGGACGACGTCCAACGGTTGCAGCGTTGACGTCATCCCTCCAGGAATGACGACAAGATCGGTCTTCCAGTCGCGAAGCGCCTCCTTCACCGATGTCGTCAAATGCCCGCGAAATGCATCCAACACGAGCATGTTCCGGCGCTGCAGGAGGGCTCCGGGCCGCCGGTTCCACACTGTGCGGATCCACTCGCGCATTAGGGCCTCGTCCATGCACCCCTTCTCGTTTACGCGGACGACGACATCCCGCGGGAAGGCGTTGCTGATCTGGCCTAACACGTAGCCATGCTGCCGCCGGAGGCTATTCACGTAGAGTTGAAACTCTATCAACTTGTCCTCGTACTCCTCCGGAAGCTTCTGGCAGATTGACGTGCGCCGTCGAAGGGCAAACCCTTTGCGTTGCATGAAGCGGCGGACCCAATAAATGGACCCCTTGAATTCTTCCCTCGACAAACCGGCTTCACGGGCGAGCTCGACGGCTTTTGTGCGAATGAGCTCCGCACTCACTGGCAGGGACCTGGCACGGTACTCGCGGACGAAATCCGCCCCTTTGTCCTCGAGTTCCAGGTGCACAGCTCGGCGACCGCGAAACGACGTCTTCCGGGCGTTACACACCGACAGTTTGGATTTCTGGTTGCGCCAGTACCTGACGCTTTTCTCACACTCCAAACTGCCGCTGCGCCGACATGTTGCCATTCGCTTACGCGAATTCAATAACTTTGCTTTTAAACGCGGCGGTGAACTGGCGCCGCGTCCCGGTATTTATAGCTGGCCGCAGAGCAAGGTCGCCACCCGCTAGGAACACGCTGAGCAAGAAAAGAAAAATAGCGTCGGGCGTCGGCCTATGGAGGCGATGTCGATGCTGATGCCCAAGAAGGATGCGACGCTCCCTGTTGCCAGACGGTCACTCGGTTGGTGCCAAGGGCCGGTATATAGGTCGAGGGGCGACTTTTTAGTGACATTTTTTGGAAAAAATCTCGACCTATATTCCGCACTATACGGTAGCTTCAACCGGTCTAATTTCTTCTCACACGTGTACTATTTCACCAGGGTTTTGAAGACAATTCGTAATTCTGTCGTTTATTTTTTTACTCCTAGGATTATATGTTTTTTGAGAAAGCTGGGAACAAGGAGAATGACAGACCTGGTATGCTGTAGTATAGCTCCAGGAAGCAACCAAAGGTGGAATTGCGCGTCGTCGCTTTTGCCGAATGCCATGTGTGGAGCATTTCTTCATGCCACCATTTTGACCATGTACTGTTACTGTTCCTGTTTTTCGAATCTCCCTGTTTTTACCTGTTTCCAGACTGTATTTAGAAACTTTTCTTGTTCTCTGTGTCTAGTTGTTGTCTAGTCTAAAACACAAGCTGACCTGTCATTTTTATGCTTTTTCTCTTTTTGTTGTTTGTAGGGGAGTGATCTTAATAAATATGATACGATAACAGAGTGTTCATACGCACAAACTAGTCCAATTAGAGTGGTCTTGCGCGCTGCGTGACATTTCTGTACATTACAAACAAACACATAGGATTAGCAGCTTTTGAACTTATCTTTCATGCATATTCAAACCGAGCTCGTTTTCTTTGCCTTATCATAGGTTTTAGGGTTCATTGGGGTTGTGAAGTCGACTTAATAAGAGTTGAGTCGAGTCAAAGTGATTCCTTGACTGTTGCAGTTTCTGTAAGATCCTCAACAAATTGAAGATTGCATTGTGCTTGTCACAGTACAATGTGATGAAAGGCTTCTTTAGTCCAGGTGGTACTATAGCTGCAAGATTTAGGCTTACTTAAGAATAGTGATTGTAATGTGGTGTAAGTATACCGGGGCCAAGCGAGGAAAGAAGCCAAATTAAAATTATGAATGCTTGTAAAAATGCGGTGGGCAGGTAGACCGTACGTTATTTTTACCAGAGTCCTTCAATAGCCTTTCTGGTCACGAAACTGCCGCCTTAGTTTCATATGGAGCCAGTGCCCGCCACTAGAGGTGCAATTGAAACTGTTACTTTAGCTTTGTGTAAGTACTTTGAACATTAAACACGATAAGTAATGGCCTAAGTGTGTCTTCTGCCGTGAAAGGAGCGCTTGGCTAATGAAAGACAGCCGCTCATGGCATGCTGCTCGCAGTGGTCTCATTTCAATATAAAAACAAAATTATGGTGCTTTACGAGCCAAAACCTCCTTGTGATTACAAAGGAACCAGCACTGGGAAACATTTTATTTGCCTGAGCTTCTTTCATGTACCTTTCCTTTCTCTCTCTTTTTTTTTTTCATTTCATTTCTCCCCCAAATGCAGCTGCTGTGGCCAGGCAATATGCCATTCATCTCAACTCCTCTATAGGCTGTGCTTTGTAGGTTCTGCAAACGCGCTTCTGCGCGTTTGCAGCAAGGAGCCAGCACGGTACACAGATGCAAATGTCTAGGCTCTCGCATCACTATTTACCTGCATGTGCGACAACTCTCAATCGCGCATCGAGTCAGCTCGTTCGCCCAGCACATTTCTGTTTAACTGTGAGCATTAATATGTCACGTGAAGATGAAAAATAACTCGTGTGACATTTTCTATTTTGTTATAAAGCGATCTACTTTATTTTTAGGTCTTGATATAAACGTCAGGGTCGGGATGGGTACCAACACTTATCCACGATCCACGTGATTTCAACGCAAGCTCAAAGGGACTCAATATGTTGGTTTTCAATGTGCAACTGAAAACTCAAGAAAAATTGTAATCACCGACCCTTAAATTTATATCAAGATCGAAAGATTTAAAAAGAAATGTTTTATACCAAAATAGAAATATAAGGTATTGGTGCAAAAAGAACATGTAAGCACAACCAATTATTTATTCAGTAATGTAAATGGCATACAGGGAAAGGCATCAGATCACGAATAAACTTGTTAAAGGCATAGCAGTGATGGAAGTTGCATAAACGAGGAACAGGAAAACATGAGAGATACGCAATGGGGTGCCGGAGACAAGCAAAGCGCAGGCGATGTTCCACTCTTCAGTAATCAGGCGCACCTGACAGCGTGCATGGCCGTTACTTAAAATAATTAGATTGGCTGGTTGGAACACCGATGTTTAATGTAATCATTTGCATAAGGGTGAATCTGTTGACGAGTGGGTCCCGGGTTTGAGAGTTGCCCGCCATAGTAGATCAGTGGCTAGGGTAATGGCTTGCTAAGATGGAAGTCATAGGATTGAATCTTGACCGTTGTGGCTGACTTGCGATGAGGGCAAAATCAAGAAAAAACACCTGTGTATTTATATATGGCTACACGTTAAGGAACCCCGGGTGGCCAAAATTACTCCGGAGCTCTCCACTACAAGGCACACCTCATAATCATGTGGTTTTGGCACGTAAAAGCCCATAAATTATTTATGCTTGGGATTCGTGAGATGTACTTGAAGGATTGAAAGTTATTTTCAGTGCTGCATGTCTGCTCACATTCCATGGACTTGCGTTGCCATTGCTATTGAAATAGTTGACAGTAACAGTGTCCGGGACATGGAAGTGTTTCACAGGCACATGGGTACACTACAGTACAAGCCGGCACTTTCCACTTTCCTGCCACGGTATGGCCTGCTTTCATTCATCGTGCTGCTTTCAGTTACTCAATAAGAAACACAATGGCACACTTTTGTTTGTTCGCTTGTAGCCAGAAATGCTCCCCGACACATAAGATGCGTTTGACTTCGTTGTCCCACAGGTAACTCGAAAAACAGCGCTGCAGATGCATGAACACATCATATCCATCAGCTAGTCTTGCACCATGCAAGCGTCTGAGTACGCGAATGATGCCCTATATAGCGCAGTGGTGCCGCCCCACGGCAGTTTTTGGCAGCGTATGAAGTTCTCCCATAGAGTGACGGTAAAGTTTCGTGACCTGAAGGACTCTGCTTTTACCAGCTTTGAAGTTTGGGATTGTGGGTGAGGTGTGTCGGCCAGTTTCTCAGAGTGGAGATACCTTAGAACAAAGGATGGGCAAAGGAAATGTAGTTCAAATGCTTTTCAACTTGTAGCAGGAGCACTTGCCATCAAAGAACATAACTGAGCAGTAGTACTCTATATTTAATAGTAGACATTGGCTTGCAACAGTATAGCAGACGTGCAGTCTTGTGAAACTTCTTAATTTTCCGTGTTTATCAGAACGGTTGCACTTATTTTGAGGAGCTGGTGTTCAAATTGCACTTTTCTGGAATACTTCATTTTAGGGCTACAATTTACCACAATAGAGTGGGTACAATTTTCAGCTACAAAGGCCATTAACAGTGCAGCAGTGATTATTTGAATGATAAATGCAAAGCTATCATTGTCACATTTATTCCTTGCCTTTATGTGCACTCCATATGCACGTGCTGACCAGTCACATTCAAACTATCATTCAGTTCCTAATTTTAAGATCTGCACAATGAATTTTAGGTACATACTTGAGTGCACTGGATTATGCTTTTGGTCAGAATTAAATTAACTGAAGATTTGAATTAATTGGACTTAAATTTATCGAAGTCTAGTTTGTTTAGCTTTCTGTACAGGTAGAAGCTGTACAAAATGCAGCTGTGATACAATCTGTTGCTTTAAAACTAAACGTGGGCATTTGGTTGCACTTAATCCCTGCAATAGGATAAAAATGGACCTGAAGGCTAGTTTTGACACGTAAAATCTCGTCAATTATTAACGACCTGAAACATTTTTCTGGCTGCATTGTTTATGCTTTGGACGGTTCTTTGCAACACATCATGCAAAAAGAAATTTTGAAAGTGTCATGTGCATATGCGAGTTCTTAAACTCTTGGAAATGGCATGCATGTGGCAGAGAGAGCGCTGGCTTTCATTTCTAATATACCCAATAACATCACCAGATTCAAGCTTTTAAACATGCCTTTCAGAGATGTAGAGAATACTTATGCCTTGAGGTGACATGAAGTAGTACAGCTGTGGTGCCATGTTTTCAGGATGCCAAGCCTAGCGACAAGCTGCTTTTCTTTGTGGGATGTTTTCAGAAGGGTTTACAAATCCTTCAAAGAGCTTTGGTGTTGCTTTGACACCACTGTCATTAGCGTATTTGCATCCACCGAGGTGTGTTAAGCACAGGTCATCCCTCTAAGCATGTGCAAGCTCCATGAAAAAGTCATTTTAGTTATCTGCAATGTTTTGCACCCACGGTGGAGGAGATAGGTTTTTAGCGCTTTAGCTTTCTCAGTTCTGATTGACTGTTATTTTGCATGACAAAGCAGCATTGAAAAAAATCTATGTGAAATGCGGGTATATTACATAAAATTCAATTCATGATATTCATGATACTGATGCTTGGAGTTTCCTTCAAGGCCTATTGATAGCCCATGCATCTGTTTACACATTTCAGTGACAGAATTTGCAACAGAAATTGAATATTACTGCCAGTGACAACAAGCCCCTACCCCCCCCCCCCTTTCTTTTTTCTTCTCTTTCGAAAAGGACCGCTTTCCCGAAAGTGAAATTCCATTACTTATTACCGAACGGTAATTTATCACACTCTGTGGCTTTGATTTCTGTAGTTACATGCAGGAATTATTATTTAATGACAGTCATAAGCTGTATACTTTGGTACACATGCTTATGGTTGAAACTGTGGAGGCACTATCATAGCGTCATTTAAGATTAGTGTTTTAGGTAGCAGCATTTGCTTCATAGTTCAACACATGCATAATATTCAGTCCAAGTGCATGGATGCATGAAAAAGAGATTGAAGTTTTGCAGAGCAAGGGCTGCAAAAGTGGTCTCATAAGGTGACACATTACTAACAACAGTACGGTGAGAGCAGCACAGTGGGTGCCTGGAACTAATAAAGAAGCACACGTTTCAAAACTTGTGTGCTAGCACAGTGGGGCAAGCTCAACACTTAAGCGGGACCACATTTGCCCCATGTTGGGCGGGGATATAGTACCTTTGATTTTGCCATATTGAGGTGCCATGGCAAGGCTGACAGGAGAGACAGCTCAGCACAGAAGCTTTATTGCAAGAATTGGGGCCTAGCAGTCATCACCAGGCTTGATTATATCAGTGCTATTTATAAAGTAAGGGTGCTTGCTTGTAAAGAGAAATACAGTCGAACCTCGTTAATTTGAACTCAAGGGGACAGGAAATCTGTCCGAATTAACCAGAGTTCGAACTAGAGAGGGTCCCTTTGATTGGCGGTACTAGCGCGCAATACCAACACTAGAAACATGTGCACATTGACTGTGACTCCCGTCCTGCCACCACCGGTTTCGACTTGCAGCATGCTTGCGGGCCAGCAGAGATGCCACTGTGCATGTGCGGCATAGCTCAGTGGCACGGCCACAACGGCTTCGCTTGTCCGGTGGCCCTTAGCCACTGAGCTACCGTATTTACTCATGTAATTTGCGCACTTCCTTTCGCGATTTTAGAGCTCCGGAAAGGCGGTGCGTAAATTACGCAGAGATTTCGTGAACACATTCGAAATAACGTGTACTATAATGTAACGCGCATGGTATATGGTAACTGTTTTCAATACGATCTCACGTAACGCTACAAAACGCTGGTGTAAGGGAATACAGCTGCTCCAGGGACATTTTTCGCAGTCTCTTCGCATTGAGAGTGCAGCACGTGGAAGGGTTTACGAGACGCCCGCTGATGGCTGCCAAGATAGAGCGCGGCACTACCCCCTCCCACCTTGCATCTTTTCATCTGCGTTGAAGGCGGGCGGGGCGTTTCCTCTCCGCTTCGACAGTAGGCATCCCAATCAGGGTGATGTTATAGCATGAACCCTCCACGTGACAGAGATGTGCCGGGCTCGTTTGATCTCTGCTTCGGACCGTTTTCGTCGCCCCCGCTCACATGCTTTTATTCTAGCGACTGTACTTTGGGCTCTGGAGGCTTGCGGAGAAAAGAATTGGAAGAAAGGGAGAGCGCAAAATATGCGAGGAAATTTTCTTTGTTTCTTTGTAAAGCTGGCTAAATATCAGGGGTGCGCAAATTATGCGAGGGCGCAAATTATCCGGGTAAATACGATATACCCTCTTTCCTCACACGCGTTGCCGGGTGCGCTTGCATCAGCTGGCATGATTCCTGCTAGCTGATTACGCCTTCAAATGCCCTCGGAGCGAGCAGATGGGTACGGTTTGTGACACTACGGTGGCTGATGCACCATTCTTTGGCGATCGGCTTGGGCATTCATGAAATGTAGTTATAGTGGACGGGCAATCTTGTTTGAATTAACCGTGGCGCATGGTTTAGGTTCGGATTAAAGAGAGTTTTTCCCCATTCAAATGCATGTAACTTTGCCGGGACCAACCAGCCAGTTCGAATGATCCATTGGTTCGAATTATGTGACTTCGAATTGACGAGGTTCGACTGTATAATGTTTCTCATGGCAGATTTAGTTTCATGCAACCCTTCTTTACCTTCCTGTGTAATCGTGTTGAGTTTCGATCACCTGTCATAACATTGTGCCACCTTCTAAGATCCACATGTGTAGAGGATCACTGCTTGCGAATCCTGCTGACAGCAGTGCCAATTCACAGTGCCGATCTACATGTTTGAGGGCTTCAGTGCAGAAGAATGATGTTGATGCATTGACGGTCATTTTGTTTTGCCCTTAGCGTAGTGTAGGTCATGCAAGTGTTGATGACCGTGACAAATAGTAAAAGCAATCCATGTCCATTTTTTCATTCTTCTTCTGGCCTGTGGACACTTTCTGTAGCTACTTCCTAACAATCTGTGGTATCATGATACCAAAAGCTTTTTTTTTTTTTGCAATCTTTACAACAGTGTAAGTAGAGGAGAAACCCAAGAGGGTAAATTAACCCACTGGAATGCCACTCTCCAATCGTCAATGAACTTGCAGTTTTTGGTTCTCTTGAACAATTTTATCGGTCTGAGCAATAAAGCTCCATTAAACTCATACTCGACCTTTACTGTGTCTTTGTAATAGATCACTGAAGATGCCAGCAGGCTCAACCTGCTGTGGCACTTGAAAGAAAGTTGTTGCATATTGTTAGTTCACTAATGCTTAACGTTTGCGGCTGTATCAGTGCCACAGTATAGTAGCAACAGATACCTGATTTGGTCAGCATTTCACAGGCAGCTTGCAGTACTCTTGCCGGTTGCTTTTCTGGCCTTCTATAGCATTTGCTACATCCTCCTGTAGTTTTACACTGGTATAAGTGAGACTTTATGCTACTGTGCAAATGCATCCACACAGAGAACTGGATGCCTGGTAATGTTCAATAATTGTGTGTGATCCTGCCTTTTGAGGACTATTTGGGATCATGTGGTATACATGCAATAAGGTGCTGAAAATAAGATCTTGAATTGGCAGATGTTATTCAGATAAGTTGTGATCCCAGGCATGAAAAGTGTCCCAAAGAAAACTATAATAAAACTACTGTAAATGCAGCTCATTAATTTGTTATTGTTGTCAATCCCCAGTTCTACTGCATTGTTAGTTGTGCTAATAATAAAGGTGCTCTCTTTGAAAGTACTCATGCCACAAGAAATTCAGAGCAGTTATAGTGCTATAATTAGTTTGAAAAAAAAAAAAAGAAGAATTTTAGAAGCATACTGCTGCTTGCTTCAATCAGGCTCTGGTTGATGCAGATTGTTGAACCAGTGAATCTCACTGCAGCAATTAATAAAACACTATGCAGATAATGTGTTCATTTTGGTCATGTCACAGTTGTATTCTAAAGAGTGGGGTTTTCTGAATAGAACTTGTGTGATGTGCATTTCTTTTCTTTTAGACTTGGTGTCTGTTTTGTTCTGAGTGCTTTGTTTCTTGATATCCTCAATTATTTACAAGTGACACTGCACTGGTGTTCTTTGTTTGTGATAAACCTTAAGGGCTTTCTTCACAGAAAAATGTCTTCTTCTCTAACTTGAAACTGTGTTAGCCAATAAGAATACCTGTAATACGAAACATGGCAGGCGTTAACTATGCTACTGTAACCACGTTTTCCCCTAAATTGCCATTTTTTAAGTTTAGGGGGAGAATGCTTTTTGTTTTGTTAATTTGCTTCCATATTTCATGCTCTAGATCTCTTTATATTTTGATTATTCATTATGTTCTTTGGGATATGCTGTCTTATTGATCAGTCCTGTTTTATTGACCTAAAGCTGTTGTTTTGAGGATGGGTGTTATACCATAATTTTGTGTGTCATGGTTAGATTTACCCATTGCATGTAAGGAACATTCATCTGATGAAAATCAGATTATAGAACGCCTCTATGTTCTATATTGCTTAACTGCGTGACAGCATATTGTTTTTTTGTACTTCGAAAAGAAATTAGGGATTGCATTTTGTCAGAACTGATGTGCATTTGGTGCTAAACAGATGTTGCCAACAAGCAGAATTTAGTGCAGGAAGTGTGTCTGCTCCTTAGAGACATATTGCAGCAGCCAGGTGAGTCTGTCATAACAGTTAGCTTATTTGTACCTAAGTGGATTGTTGCGTTATTGTACTGAGTACCATTAGTACCTAAGAATAGCCATTTTTGGAAATTGTGACTGGCATGTTCATTTGTTGTTTCATGTACAATATGCAAGTCGCCATTAATGTTAATCTCTAAAAGACTCTATTGCTGTTCTGACGTGAAATAGTATGCAGGTGGGAGATTTACAATCTACCAAAACCATCTGCTTAAAGTACAACTTTATTTCTGTAGGCTTGTTATCTAACATCAGAATCTAAGCTAGCTTTCTTTGTGCACTTTACACTCTATTTCTGAATGACTCCCATGTGTCAGGTGCCCTTATGCTCTCTTGGTGCATACCGTGAGAAATGGGAAATTTTTGTGCAGTGCAGATGACAGAGAACTCTACCCTCTGTTTTTTTGCAACAGTACTGCTGAAGTGCAGAAAGGTTTGGTAATGGCCACACCTAAATGTGACCATTTTTACATCGTTATGTCTGCCGAACGGTGTTCAACATTTTGTGTGCAATTTGTCATGTGCCATTGCATTTGCATTCAACTTCCTATCACTTGTAGAGAATGTGAACTCTTTGCAATCGCTGTTACTGTTCATTTAATTCTGGCTCACTCTGATTGCAAGATTTTTTCCTGGTACTAAAATACCACTGACTCATCTGTAATCAGTAGCAACAATGCTCGTCTGCATCAATGGCGGTTTGCACGTGAAATGAACTGCTGTGTGCAGCAGAAGTGCTTGTGTCACATCCATTGCTTAGACATTTTAACAGCCAGTCCGTCGTGTAGCTGGGCCAGTCCATTACATGAATTTCTGTGTGGTCTAGCATGGCTTGCAAAGACTGCTTTCCCTGTGCCTTTGCCATATGTTGTTGGAAAGTGTGTGGCTATCATATATAGTACTGCAGAAACCTTTCAGCCGCCTGTTTCGCCTGGTGTTTGGCCGTGTTGAGCCCAGTGTTTGAACAAACTGTCATGTTTTGCAATAGCCTCATTGTAGCAGTATGCAGTGAGAATTACTGTTTTCTTGGTTGCACCACTTTTGATTCTCAGCTTGCAAAGGGTTTGACCCTACTTTCAATGTCTTGACCTTCTCCTTTTCCACCTGGTTGGAGCTATTGCTTCGCTGTTTGGACTCCGCGACCAGTGGATCACGACTTGTACTTGCATTGTGCAAGAAGCTGTATGTTCAGATTGCAAGCAATGTGGAGGCAAAAGAGTTTTCATGTACAGTGTAGACTGCTTATAACACTAGAAGCTGTAGAAGTGAAGAATAACACTTATCACACTGTCCCAAACAATCTATTTTTATAATCGGTGTACAAGCCAGATGGACAACCTCCTCTGTTGCATGTTGTCTATACTAATCAAAAGGGGGCTCTAGAGTAGAGCCTCCTCCTTACATCTCAATTCCATAGCGGCAGTGCGGTATTCTCATTTGGATCATGTGATTCACAAGCGCAACGTGACCTTTACACGACTGCGGTGTGGTGCACAATCTTAACTGAACATTTCGGCTACAAGAAGCCGCATTCTGTTTTTGTATGGCCCCTTCAGTGGTCACATCATAAGTAGTCTGCACTGTAGGCCTGCTGCACCTGTATCCTTAGAATGTGCTTATATGGCAGAGCTCTGGCGAGCCACAGTTTCGTGGAACTTTGCCATTTGGAGAGCTTCGAGTGTATTTTCTGCCTGTTTCTCAAAGCTGCAGTAACCTATATGCTGTACTTGTAATCCTTCTTTGGAATATTATACAATAAAACCATATACTTGTCTCGTGGATAAGACTTGTAATATGTTGTATGCCCATGGGTGACTTTTGGTACATTTTCACCTGATATTTGAAAACCATGACCTCATAGGCAGTTGGCCTCATTCACATACTGGTGTCCCTGTATATGCTCCCAAAAGGAGCAGATTTGCGCATAGGTCCGCCATTATGTTCTAAAGCTGTGCAGTGAAGCCACCAGTCGCGCGCTGCTCGTGGTGTGGTTCACGTGAAGAACCGCGAGTGGTCAATTTCTCCAGAGCCCTCCACTACGGGGCGTGCCTCATAATCATATAGTAGTTTTGGCACGTAAGACACCATCAGTTATGTTAATGTTACTATAAACTAGCAAATCTTGCTGAGAGCCTTCACTGAAAGGACAGAACATCATCTAAAAGCAGTAAGTGATCGAGTGAATATTCTCATATAGACTGCCCCGAGAAAAAGCGCTTCAGTGCCCAGAATGTCCTCTCCACGCTGACCATCACAGCAAGGAATACTTGAGATAAGCTTTGTTTTTCGCTCTCTTAGACATTTTAAATTTAAATTTCTAGAAGGCATGAATCTCTTCATCAAGCAGTTCTAGCAAACACACACCTCCAGAGTTAGGGCAGCCATGCTTCCAGGAGAGTGAGAGAGAAAGCTCTTTATTGAAAAGCAGAATTGTTAGCTGGCTTAAAGTTTGCCTGGGCCCCACAGTTCAGTTTATTGGTTATATAAGCATCAAATACATCATACTTGTATACAGATGAGGGTCCCAGAGTATAAATACTGAAAACGGGACCCTCAGTTAAAAACTACAACAAAAGTGAATGAAAAACAATTGGCAGAAGGTGATCAGGTGGTAATAATAATCATATACAAGGCAAAACAAACAGCAACATGCCAGAATAGTTGAAATACAAAATGGAATAATAGCAATACAATAAAATAAAAAGCAAAATGCAAAATACAATATGCAATGCAACACAGTAAAATACAACACAGAATAATACGGAATAAAGTATAAAAAGTGCACAAGGGAAATTAAAACAACTCATACGGGAAACAAACATAAACGCAAATAAAATAAATGTGGACAAGTGAAGAAAAAATTACACATTAACTAAGGTGAGCAATCAGCAGTTAAAAGGAAAGATTTTATTGATGTTTTGAAACGTGAAAACGGGTGCAGAGATTTAAGTTCAACAGGCAAACTATTCCAAAGTTGAATGGTAGAGAATTTAGATGTTTTCTTGCCGTAATTAGTGCAAATGGTTGGCAGCAAGTAATTACGATTAGAAGCAAACCTGGTGGGGTTACTTGAGGGAGCTACGTTAAATATATTCAAAGGAGAGCTGGGTGATTCCACATAAGATCGAACAAAGCATGGCTGGTCACCCTCTTAAATTTATTTCAAAATTTTATATATTGCTGCCCGATGTGTGGAAAGAAGAGATCCGCAGTTGGTTTTGCTAGAAAAAATTTTGTCGAAGCGCCGTGAGTCAATAATGACGAAGAGGTGGAGTGCCGCGCTTACCTGCTCTTCTGTTTTGGCCAACTTTGCTTATTAATTACACGAACTATACTAAGGTTAGGTGGCTGAAATTTTTTTAAGTAATTATACGCATGCTTCTACTTGTGGTAAATTATTTTTTCTTTTTGTGGGGAGTGTATATATTTTTATAAAAATCCTCAAAATCAGCCCAGGAAGCATTTTTCTGTCCACATTGCGGGCTTATATCTCAAAAAAGGCTTGTGGCAGAGCGGCGAAAATTCCGCATTACGTTCTAAGCAAACTCGTTTGTCAACCTGCAAAATATTATATTTATATAATTTTTGAATAAAGAGATACGGTCGGGCTAACTTCAAAAAAACACCGAACAATGAAAAGTTCTGACGACAATTAAAAAAAACCCCCATTTTTGATATTTTTTAAACTTTGTACACTTATTCTCCGTCACATTGGCTTTCACAATCACCAAAAACATGTTGCATAATTTTGTTCCACTAGGAGTTACAACCCGTCGAATTAGACCTTTACGCAATTATAGGCAATTGTTGTTAATCCGGCTTCTTGCCCGCTTAGTGTATAGAATGAAGACAGAATTGAATTTCTGATCCTTGGGAGGCTAGCAGCACCGAAAAAAGGTGTTGGTGGCACTGATGGTGTCAATTTCGAAGCTATTTGATCACCCGAGCAGCAATGAGCGCGGGGCTATCGAGCAGGTGCGCGCGCCCCCCAGATGCTCTAAGAAGTATTGCTTAATCTAATGAGGCAATATGTGACGCTAATTTGTCAGCTTTGCTCGTTTGTTATCAGGTGCGAACGAATAAAAACATCTCAATAACGCTAATAAAGTGAATCGCGTGTTTACGATAAAAAATTGTGCCGTGGGACGGCGAAGACGACGACGAGGATTCGTCGGCCGCAAGCAACAGCATGCTCCTTGACTGGCCGCCGGACCTGAGGTGGTTGAGAGGATATACCGAACCAACTTCAGAGATACTGAGCGCGCCACGGCAACGCCGACAGTCTTCAGGTCACCATGTCAATGGTCATCAGTAAGTGCAGGAAATGATATTGATATACCACATCATTGAAAAGGTTATTGTCTGCGTATTGCGTTTCCCTAACTACATGGAACACGCATTACTAACGTATTTTCGGCGTATAAGGCCATAGGGCGACAACACGCCAACTGGAAACTGCAGTGAGCGGCAGCTTCGTTCGCGTCAGAATGCGCACCAAAAGCTTGATAGACGCACTGAACCTATAAATTATGCGTGCCAGAGCTAACTCACCAAGCAGCCAGACCTGTGACATTTAGGAAACCTGGCTTTAACGTGGAAGTTAAATATTATTTCACGTGTTATTTTCCAGCTGAGCAGCCCCTGACCCCCTCGGCCCCGTCAATATGTCCACCGGGTCTCGAATACCTAACAACCGTTGATCAGCTAGTAATACAACAACAAAGTGAAGTCTTTCAAAGTTAGTATGTTTTTTCTTTTCGTTCTTCAAACCTTGTGCATTGATATCTTTTGCTTCGTGGTACTGGCAGGCACAATCCATTTAACCGCTGTGGTGTTACGAATTTTTTCAGATTTCGTTGGCTACGAGAAATGCAACAAGTACGTGGCTAAAAACGTGCTGGGACAGTTCGTGTACCTGTTTGCCGAAGGTGAGTGCGAAAAGAGAAATTTAAGAAAAAAGCACTTTGTTTGTTCGATTAGCACCATTTTCTTTATTTGTCTCAATTGAACAACAGGCTTGGCAGTAATGAAAGTACAGTAATTAAATTACTTTTTGCTGTAATAAGTAACGTAACGAATTACTTTTGTAATTTAGTAATGTAATGGACTAGTCCAAGCGAGCAATTTGACAAAAATTACTTATTACTTTCCTAACTGGCTTTCCGGTTCTCGAAGTGCCTCGCGGGCACGACCTACATATTTGTGCCGCAACGCATCTCCGCTCAACGTTGACTTGGCTCGATGAGTAGCAGCTTAAACACGGGATTTGATCCCGTGCGAAGAAAAAAAAATAAAGCAGTGAAATAAATGTGTTGAAAACGAACGAACGAACGAACGAAAGAAAAGAAAGAAAGAAAGAAAGAAAGAAAGAAAGAAGAAAGAAAGAATAGAAGGAATTAAGTGTTGTGGTGCTTAGATAAAATGTTAGATAAAATGTTAAAGTAACAACGTTACTTTAATCAGCAGCCAGGAAGCACGAGAGTTTTCCGTTGCTTTCACTGACACCCGACGTGGTGGTGTTGAACTTAGATGAGACAGGGCTCACGAACTTCGTGGTTGTGGTGTGTTCGCAAACCTGATTATAATATAGTCGCGTTTAAGTTATTGAAGGATTGACCGAAAAGGTCACATGCTTGGGCAGGGTGGGGTCGAAGGATTTTTGCGTGTGATTTATGTTCATTGAATAGAATCCGGAAAGGCGCCCCTGTCGTACCGATATATTGTTGGTTACAATTGGTACACTCAGGCAGATAGACCGCGTTAGCGGTGTCGCACGTGAAGTTTCCTTTAATCTGAATAGAAAGGTTAGACGCGGCACTGGTCACTTAGCTCGCGCAGTGGGCTCGCGCGAATCGTTGACGGCGTCTCTCGAGCGTAGCAGCGCGCACTGATGACCGCTCCAGGTGCCTCGCGTTCGATCGGAACGCCGTGCGAAGAGCTTCGCCAACACTGCAGTCGCGCTGAAGGAAACGCGCGCTCGCATCTATGTCCACTGCAAAACAACGTGCACCTACGCATGCGTCTGTGTCATATCCCGCAGGTGTGGAGGGAGGACAAAGGCGAAGCACATCGCTCCTAAAAGCTTACCTCGGATTACTTCGTACGGTATTCCAGTGTGTTGCTGTTGCATTAATTGGTTCGCCGTTGCGCTGAATCTGCGGATTTTTTTAGCTGTAAGTACGTGTTCGTCTCTACACAGAAGCCAAGAAAAAATTCCTACGTTGAGATATGGCGCCGAACTTTTGAAAAAGGAAGAAAAGAAACGCGTGCAATTCCTGCTTTTGTGCAGCTTATACTAACGCAAGAGGCTTACGCAAGAGAAAAAAAAAATGATGTTCTTACCGCTAAGATTATGTTAAGCTTTTGTTTTTGTTTTTTCGGAAGTGAGCCTATCGAGACACATTCGAAGACCTGTATGATCAATGTGTTTCGATGGTGAGGCGCATGGAACAAGGAGTCATTGTCCAATGGTCTGGTAGGATGATGGCCGACAGTTAGCAGATGGTGTCGCTAGACCTGATTTAGGACAGATCATCCCCGCAAATTTTCTTTAATCGCATCTGAAGGAACACCGCGTCTAGGAGATGTCGCTGAGTGGTCCACGGGGTTCTGTGGCGAGGTACATGTAACCGACGCGGCGAGTCTCACACCCGCACGTATTCTCCAGAACGCGGCCCCCTCCTGGCAAGTAAGGTCGCCTCGGAGGTTTCATTCGTGCGCTGCTGTGAAGTATCGTGCAGTGCAACTAAGGATATAGACTATTAGATAACTTATGTACTTTTTTATGTAATGAGATAAACATGCACGTGACTCAGCAATGATTGCGTAAAGCACTTTTGTGGGGGTGAGTCTTCTCGGCACACGTTTTAACTGTGTCGTTACGAATCGATGTGCATTCGAGATATTCCGAAAAATGGGATACCTTGTCTTGTAATAATGATCACAACGGTCATAATCTGCATCATTATATCTTCGTTTGCTTCATTTGGTTTTGATACTGTTAAGGCTTCTAGAAGGCGGGCAGCTTCAAAAGATTAAAAGAAAAAATACACAGACCAGAAAACTATATGAGACTATCGAGACTAGAATCCTACTGAGACTTTCCGGATTTATTGCAGGGAAATGAATAGGCGCACTTCAGTTTTTTCGTGTGCGACATTGTACGTGAAACGTGGGGAGATTGCAGAATTTGGTGGATAATTAAATGCCGATGCTACAATAATCATTTGTCAAGGAATACAGATGATTGGAATACATTTTGTAAAGACATCCAACCAGTTATTCAACACCCACATGTCAGGCTGCGAAGCCTCTGTCTTCTTGCTTACATCGCATTGACTTCACAAAGGCGACGCGTAAAGACACGTTGTTGTCACGTGGTCTTAATTACAGACAGTGGGTGCTGCAAGCGATGGTTTTGCTGCACGCGGCGCTGCTTTGAGATGAAGGTCATGGACTACCGCAACGTCGAGGTGATGCGCTTTGTCCGGCCACTAAGGAGCGATTTCTGCTGCTGCTTCTGCTGCCTACAGGTGAATAATCTGCGCAGAGCAATCTGTACACCGTGGAACGGGGGTCAGGGAACGGAAGAGTAATTGACCTTGACCTGACATTGATCCTTACTCTATTGCGATGTATTATGCTACAATATTCAGCTGTACGTATATACATACGTAGCTGATACAGCGCTGAGGTGAGCACTGTGTCTGTGCGTCTCCTTTCTTGTGGTGCGTCTTGCGCTGCTCATCTTTATTAGTCATGCGCCAACTGACCGAGGCTTCCGCTTTAGGTTGATTTGAACTATTTCAGGAAGATTGTCCGCAATCTAGCATACCAAACATAAGGACAACGCCTGTACACGTAAAAATGCACTGCCTTCTAGGATATATAATCAGCGTAATCTATTGAGCGGCTGCTGCAAATTTGATGTTGAATCTAACTGTGGTGTTTATACATCCGGCACTCATGCTGAAAATCAGCTTAGGCTTTCTTGCAGAAATCATGATGTGTGTTTGCTGCCGAGTGGATGACGTGAACTTGATGATAAATGTCTTTAGCGTCTATAATTAAGGTACACAAGCTGAAAACATGCATAGCTTTTAGGGGCGAAGCACCTTAGGGTCTAGCCTTGTCCGTCCACGTTGTCCGTCCGTCACGGCACAGCACAGCAGTGTGGGCCGATCCTGGAGGCAGTGCACCCAGACTGTATATGTAGGGTTGCCAAGTCAGAAACGATTCTCACGAGTTTCTGCTAATGCGCCCGGGCTGTCGGCGTCTAACGTCGCCGTCGTGGCCACCGTAAAGCAAGCCCATCAGCAGCGACTGACGTTTCCTGTGGGAAGCACTGCAGCACCTTAGGACCTAGCTTTGTCGTCGACTCTCGCTGTCACGGTATATACAAAACCTTTGCTATAGTCGAAACATATGTGTGTATGTGTATACAGAACTCAAGACGATATAAGAATTATTGCAAGAGCATTAAAATGGAACAGCATTAAAGAGTAACCAAACAATTACGTTTGCATATATATACACCTTATGTCACTCATTTCACATTCGCAGTGGCAACGCGCGGGTGACGTACGGTGACATACCGGTACGACACCCAGTGCTTCGCCACTCGTCATCATTCACGTTAGTGGAGATGCGGTGATTTTTTTTCTGCAGAAAGTATGATGTGTATTCTCTCTTAAGTGACTGCCGCCACCTTGACACTGAAAGTTATTAGCTGTCGAGTTTATGATAGCATTCTGTGCGTCATCGAAAACATATCACGGTGTAATCACATATTCAGGTCAATTTTCGCAAAGGTGTTGTTCCTTGGAAGTGCCGTGCTGAACTACAGATGTAGCAAATGAACCTGCATTGGACATTATCAGTTGAGGCGTAGGACAGTATTCGCTAGCTTTCGGTGGCTTTTCTTGTAAAGGCTAACGTATCAAAACGTATCAGAACGTTCGACAACCATGAGGTTTTCGAGGCCGTGGTATGCTTACAGGACATTTTACTGTCCACGTGCAAGAAGAGACTGTCTGGGCTTTATACGAAAAATGCATATGGCGAACGTGCAACCTACCCTACGAAAAAAGAAATGGCGGATCCCACGTGCAGTGGGAATCAATGAAATGCGAAGCACGCATAAGGAACGTAAAATGGATTTGCATTGTTGTCTCTCTATACCGAGTTTAGTACATATGAAGTTAACGAAACGGCCGCAAGAGCACCATGATTGTGGCATGTAAACCATGCCGCTCATACACGCATGTCATGATTCTCACGTTAGGATTTGTCATTTACGTTCGTCATGCAGTCAGTGTTGTGCCATAGCAATATTGGTATACATCCCTTTAAAGAAACGAGTGGCATGTAGATCATGCCGCTAATGACATGCATGTCACGATTTTCATGTTATGACCTGTCATTTATGATCGTCATGCAGTCCTGTTGTGCCAAACCAATTTTCGTATAGGCTCCGTGCAGTCGAGTTTTCCATGTGCGACATCAGCGCCAGAATGCACTGCCTGGCGGAGAGAAGAAGCAAAATTGGACAGACTGTGACAGGGAAATACGCGAACGCGCTGCGCGTCTCCAACTCTATAGCAGCAACGACCGCCCGTCCCACCTTCTTTCGTTTTATTTCCTTTGAGACGCGCGCTCCAAACCTGCGACAAACTGTTCCAAAGGGCGACGCCGCGAGCGTTCGTGTGGTTCGCAGCACGCCCGGAAAGCAGCGAAGAAACGCGCGCGTCGCTGTCGCCTCGGTTTCCACTGAGCGCGACTGAGCCGTCCGACGATAGCTACGTAGCGCCCTCTGGTTAGTAGACGGAGCCATCCATTAACGAAACGGCAATATAGCGCCAGGACCATGGCATGTATGTAAATCATACTGGTAATGACACGCGTGTCATGATTCTAATGTTATGACCTGTCATTTACGTTCGTCATGCTGTCGTGTTGTGCCATAGCGATTTTGGTATACATCCCATTAACGAAACGCCTGGCATGTAAATCATGCCGCCCATGACATGCATGTTATGCTTTTCATGTTATGACCTGTCATTTATGTTCGTCATGCAGTCATATTGTTGCATACCAATTTTCCTACACATCCCCCTAACGAAACGGCCAAGAGAGCACAAAGACCGTGGCATGTAAATCATGTCGCTCCTGACATGCATGTCATGATTTTCATGTTATGATCTGTCATTTACGTTCACGATGCAGTCATCTTGTGGTATGCCAATTTTCGTATACATCCCATTAACGAAACGCGTGGCGTGTAAATCATGTCGCCCATGACACGCATATCATGATTGTCATGTTGTGACCTGTCAGTCATGTTCGCCATGCAGTCATGTCGTGGCATACCAATTTCCGTATACATTCCATAAACGAAACGGCCAGGAGAGCACCAAGACCGTCGCATGTAAATCATTGTTGTTGTTATGTGGGGTTTAACGTCCCAAAACCAGCTCTGATTATGAGAGACGCCGTAGTGGAGGGCTCCGGAAATTTCGACCACCTGGGGTTCTTTAACGTGCACTGACATCGCACAGCACACGGGCCTCAACATTTCGCCTCCATCGAAATGCAGCCGCCGCGGCCGGGATTCGATCCCGCGACCCTCGGATCTGCAGCCGAGTACCATAGCCACTAGACCACCGTGGCGGGGCGCATGTAAATCATGTCACTCATGACATGCATGTCATGATTTTCGTGTTATGACCTGTCATTTATGTTTGTGATGCGGTCATGTTGTGGCATGCCAATTTGCGTATACGTCCCATTAACGAAACGCGTGGCATGTAAACCATGTCATTCATGACATGCATGTCATGATTGTCATGTTATGACCTGTCATTTATGTTCGCCGTGCAGTCATATTGTGGCATACCAATTTTTGTATACATCCCATTAACAAGACGACCAGGAGAGCACCAAGACTGTGACATGTAAATCATGCCGCTCATGACACGCATGTCATGATTTTCATGTTATGACCTGCCATTTATGTTCGTCAGACAGTCATGTTGTGCCATACCAATTTTCGCATACATCCCATTAGCGAAACGGCCAGGAGAGCCCTAAGACCGTGGCATGTAAATCATGCCGCTCATGACATGCATGTCATGATTTTCATGTTATGACCTGTCATTTGTGTTCGTCATGTAGTCATGATGTGGCATACCAATATTCGTAAACATCCGATTAGCGAAATGGCCAGGAGAGCACCAAGACCATGGCATATAAATCATGCCGCTCATGACATGCATATCATGATTTTCATGTTATGACCTGTCATTTATGTTTGTGATGCGGTCATGTTGTGGCATGCCAATTTGCGTATACGTCCCATTAACGAAACGCGTGACATGTAAACCATGTCATTCATGACATGCATGTCATGATTGTCATGTTATGACCTGTCATTTATGTTCGCCGTGCAGTCATATTGTGGCATACCAATTTTTGTATACATCCCATTAACAAGACGACCAGGAGAGCACCAAGACTGTGACATGTAAATCATGCCGCTCATGACACGCATGTCATGATTTTCATGTTATGACCTGCCATTTATGTTCGTCAGGCAGTCATGTTGTGCCATACCAATTTTCGCATACATCCCATTAGCGAAACGGCCAGGAGAGCCCTAAGACCGTGGCATGTAAATCATGCCGCTCATGACATGCATGTCATGATTTTCATGTTATGACCTGTCATTTGTGTTCGTCATGTAGTCATGATGTGGCATACCAATATTCGTAAACATCCGATTAGCGAAATGGCCAGGAGAGCACCAAGACCATGGCATGTAAATCATGCCGCTCATGACATGCATATCATGATTTTCATGTTATGACCTGTCATTTATGTTCGTCATGTAGTCATGATGTGGCATACCAGTTTTCGTAAACATCCGATTAGCGAACGGCCAGGAGAGCACCTAGACCGTGGCATGTAAATCATGTCGCTCATGACATGCATGTCATGATTTTGATGTTATGACCTGTCATTTATGTTCGTCATGTAGTCATGATGTGGCATACCAATTTTCGTAAACATCCGATTAGCGAAACGGCCAGGAGAGCAGAAAATCGTAGGCGGCTAGATAGATAGATAGATAGATAGATAGATAGATAGATAGATAGATAGATAGATAGATAGATAGATACGCTCAAACTCGCCGAAGTTCGCTAAGAAATGCTTCGCATTTAAAAAAAAAAGGACAGGCCCAGCCACACTGAACGTATTTGTTGGGGAGGTGGGGGGTGGGGGGCAGGGAGGGAGGGATAAGGAAGGCGCACCGATGACGTCAAGTGCAAACATTTGCCCTAAGCGTAACTTCCTTCAAGTTCAAGTTCCTTTATTTTATCACATACGTGGAAATAACACATAAGTGGTTGGGACGAGGGAAAAAAAGCTGCATTAAAAACAGCTTGACTAGCCCCACGTCCTCAGGTTCACTATGGCAGCATGGCAGTAAAAGAAAAGTACACTACAACATCGGTGTCAAATGAAAAAAAAAACAACAACAACATAATATCCACAGAAAGACATATTCACAAAAAGTGAAATTTAACTACACACATATTTAACACAGCATGCTTAAAAGAGAAGTGTTAGTGTGCGAACATTTTCAAAAGAAATCTTGAATTTGTTTAATGTCTTCGGCAAGCAATAACCTAATGCTTGATAGCCATAGTTTGTGCGCGGCCGTGGCACATACCATTGATCCGAATGTCTGTTTTGGCGCGAAGAAGGATTTAGTTGCAAGTTAGCTACACTTTGTGTATAGTTGCGATTTTTCACAATATCGGTTCTAAAGGAAAGTAATAAAGTGTATTCATATAACACATTCAATTTAATTACATTATATTTAACGAATAGTTCTGAAGTGTGTGCATTGTGTGGTAGGTTTGCAACAGAACGTAGGGCCTTTTTTTGTAGGATGACAAGATTATTTATTGATTGCTGTGTTCCGTTACCCAAATTAGGTTCTCATCAAGAAATTGTTAGCAAAGAGACGCATGATGTGCTCACATGTATATCATTTCCAACTTATGTGATTACTTTCACGTGCTATTTCAATGGAAATAAATGTTCACATGTGTTTGTAAGAATAAAAAAAAATCCTTTAATATCCTAAACAACGGGCAGCAAAATTTGCCAGGAAACACTGCTCTAGGAATCCTAGTACCCACTTATCGTCTTCTTGCAGCAGAGCATGCTTCAAAAGAGAATTGAGATTTGACTATTGCTGCGTATGTATGTCGCACATTTATCCCCGCACAATGTCTACTGCACTGTCATTCAATGGCTGGGCATAGTCAAAGTGCTATTCACTGGCACGCGAGCGATGTGCTCCCCCCCCCCCCCCCCCTCCTTCCCCTTATTTTCTTTAAGGGAGGGGTAATTTCAGCGGTACATGCATCGCTCAGCAAAGACTTACTAAACCAGAAAGCGAGTCACCTAACGCAATGCAAGAGGCATGTCGTTGGTCCCGTCACCGTCGTGGAGTGTGCGATCACCTGTTCTTGGTTGTGTTTGCGCAGTACATCGAGGTGCAGGCACCGCCCACGGTCACCATAGCGTACCTGTACCAGGACTGGTCGCCCTTCTTTCCCTCCTACACGGTCTACGATCGCCAGTGCAACCCCATGATCTCCATCGCAGGCCCGTTCTGCACGCAGACGTTCTTCTACTGCTTGGAAGCCAAGTTCGAGGCAAGCGCTCTCCTTGTGACCAACGCGCATGGCGCAATAATGTCGTCTAATTAGCTGCGAAGCTATATACTTTGGACGAAGAATTATTTCTACTATGGTATTCGTTTCGGCGCAGCCGAAGTCCCAAGCCTTCTTTTCGGGTGCCTCGCTCTTACCTTAGAGTTTAGGCACGTGGAGTGCTGTCTGAATTGTAGCCAGAAGAATTGTCTTCTTGTAAATATGTGTGTCCCCACAACCCTCCCGGTCGCATGCGCGCTTATCTATAGCAGAGCGATCTCCCACCCGTATTCGCATGTGGTAAGCACTGCACAAAAGTCGTAACGATTTTTCCGCTGCGTGCTTGCTCTCCAGGCCGGACCGCCCGCCTCGGTGGTACACTGGTTACGGTGCTTGGCTTCTGTCCAAACAGACGTGGGTTCGATTCAGGCCGCGGTGGTTGCGTCTATAGATGGAGGCGAAATGCAAGACCCCAGGTGGTCGAAATTTCTGGAGCCCTCCACTGCACAGCGTGCCTGAGAATCATATAGTGGATCTGGCACGTAAAGCTTCAACAATTCTCGTTACCTGCAGCGAGGATGAAATGACTTAACCAACTGTAGTTGCAAACAAAAGGGTCGCTGCGATCCCTTGAGGTGCCCGTGCAGAAGTACTGCGGCATGCTCAGCACCTTATCAGTATTTATACGGAGGATAGCATAGAGCCTGCTATAATATGAAAAGGCAGGGAGGCCTGTATTGATTTCCCACTGTGTTATCAGGTGCGGACTCTAGGTGGCATCCTGATCGGCATGATCACGAGAGAGATGTCAGGGTTTTCCAGGAGTTTCTACTTGGACGCCGACCGCTTCAACATCACCTTTCCTCTCGACTTGGACGTGCACGTGAAGGCAGCGCTACTGGCATGCGTCATGCTCATAGTACGTACGGGTGGACAAAGGCTGCATGCCGGTGCTGGGTACCGTGAGAATCAGAAAGAGGTTGGATGGGTAGACATTAAGGTAGGACGTACGCTTCATGTCATGTTTGCTTTGCTTTTGCGCCTGCCATCTTCCAGCAATCCGTACTAAGGGTGAGAGCCTTATGTATCTAATGCGGAGGCGACCTTGAAAGAGTTGGCAATAATGACCTTGTTCATGGACAACCCGGCGTGGCCGCGGATTTCAAAACTTCCACGTGACTATAGGAAGCCCATAAGCGTGCTGTGGCATTGTCAGGCCCTTGCTAAAGACGTTGCTGATTTACTTAAGAAGTTCGAACATTTGTTCATTAATCTGCCCATTGTCACCATGTAGGCATCTACCACTCGTGATGGGGGTTCAGATGCAGATTTGCAAAAGCGTCTCTAGTAGGCGATGTCAAACGTTTTAGGCTTTACGTCTGCTTAGGGAACCGCATGAGGGACCCCCACGAATGCTTCATAGCCTGCATGGAACAGATGCGATATGAAAAAGAACCTATAGTGCCATACATTGTTAATTTGCTTTGTAGCTTGCACGGTTTCAACGAAATGTGTGTCAGTTTCCGAGTTCATCCTTCCTCTGGAAAGTCCAGTATGAACACTGCAACTTTTGTGTAATTTATTTCAGGACTTCATGTTCTTCGAGACGACGTGCTAGCGGAAGAAAGGAAGGAACCCGAGTTGGCGCACTCGCCCTTCGAATCGGACGCCGAATTAACGACACAGCACGCTATCTTACTGATTCGCGACCTAGACCGAGGGGAATGAATAAGCTTTTCAACATTTCAATAACTCATCTCTTAAGGACTTCCGTCTCCACGCATTTGGTTTAATATTCTGCATAGCGTCCGGGCATCCTCATGTTGTGCACAACGTTATATCCGCACAATGTAGCCCCTGCTTTTCGACGCTCGTTTCATATTTATATATTTACAATCGGAGCGCATGTTCTGGGTTGGCCTTATAGCACTGCCGAAGTTACGTTTGTCGTATGTATTCATTTGTTGCCAGTACCAATGCATCTCGGAACCTGCCACGATCACAGTGCTGCCTGCACATTGTATAGAGTGGCAAACGTTGAATACCAATTGCAGAAGGTACTGGCCGGATGTTTTCATTGAAAACGTGTGCATGCTTGCCACACTCAGCTATTGTCAGTGGTCGACGGTAACATTGTCGTTAATTTTATAGACTTCGAAACACTGTGCTGATATCTGCAAAAATTGTAACCGTGCGTCGTGATCTTAATTCAAAAAAAAAAAAGGATTACGCGTGTGTACCTACTTGAATGTGAGATGTGGTCCTGATGCCCACACTACGATGGTCGGAGTACCGAGTCCACTGCCTCGGGTTAATTATTGTCGTACGCACGAGTTCAGTATCGTAGCGACTGTTGTGGGATTTCCAGCGATAACACGTCATTAATGACCAATGGTGTAAATCCAGAAAAACAACAGGGGAAGAAGGGGGGGGGGGGGGTGACGAACTTTGCAATGGTATCCATCTTGGTTTGAAACATGCATTTTATTTTACACACAAAAACTGTACACCAAAACAAAAGAAAAAAAAAAACCCGCACAAATATTCACATCTCGCGTAATTGCAATGCTGTTGATCTTCAGTGCGCGACGAATGAGCCCCGTACAACATCCCGAACTAGGGGCCGAATTCACAAAACTTCTCTTTCGTAAGTGCCTTTTTCCGTTGGTCAGCGGGCTTCTGCAATGATATGTCCAGCATCAGGATTGGCTGAAATGTTCTCTTGCGAACATTTTTGTCGTACGTTGTTTTCGTGAATACGGGCCTAGAACTATATGGTGGGTTCCAAGAAGCCGATGAGTATAAAGTCCCTAGATATAAAAAGGCGAAAATCTAGGGACTTTTGTTCCTGCAGCAGTTCCAAGGAGCCGATGAATATTCACTGAATCTACACGCTGGATACGAAACAAGCGTTAAAAAAACGAAGTGTAATAAAAGAAACTTGCGAGCAACCCAGGACTCTAAAATATGCAGTCCTAATGCGCCTATAAGTTTTTCTTGCGTGGAACCTTTGTGTGAGTCCGAAAACGAGAGCGCGGTTTCTGTATGCGCTTACAAAATTGCTCATCAGCTTCGGCAACTCTACGCCGTCTACAATGTCTCGATGAACGTGAGCTATTGCCATGCAGCTTGGGCGTGTTTCGCCCATCGGGCTCCGCAGCCATGTCTTTAATCTTCTGAGGGCACTGAAAGATCGTTCCACTTCACACGAAGACGCTGGCATCAACAAAATCTCAGGGTGACCCTTGCAAGGGGCGCCCCCTTCCCTCCCCCCGCCCAATATTTACGCCACTGTTAATGACACGAGGAATCAAAGCTTCAAAGAGTGCGAAGTTGAAACGACGGTCTTGGTCCTATCTGAAGCTGTCTTATTCTGGTCCTACAGTGCATATGCACCAACCAGCCCACTCCAGCACACTACAACGATAGGCGACGTTGTTTTTCGGAAACGAGGTAGCTCTGTAAATACAATGGAATATATAAACTTACGAAATACACACATATAAACGCAAACATATAGAACAGCCGTAAGACCCGCTGCAATCCGATGTCGTTGGCGTGGCGGGAAGGAAACCATCTCGAGCGTTTTTATTGCGATCCTGTATAAACTATCCCACCATACCAGGTGCCCGGTCATCGTTCCTCTTGCACGATTCCTCGAAAAACATGTAGTCCTGTAAGAACACAGAACAGGCACCATGCGTTTGTTGAATGTCCCAAACGACAGATATAATATTATGCTCAATATCCCATGAAGCAAAATGAAGTTTCACAAGAAAGCTTTCATGGAAATTTAAAGCTGATCGAGTAGAAAAATAAAACATTTCTGATATTTTTCTCGGTTTCGGAAACAATTTGCTTCGACAGCACCACGTTGTCATAGCGACCACACCCCACCGTGAACGTTCTCGAAAACTGCTGTTTTTTTTTTTTGTTATTTCACACGCACAACCGGCGAGTAAACTGATGCATATTTCGTGTTGTTCGAAGGAATGTAATATATTTTTCAATAGCCCCCTTCAGCTTTAAAGTCCCCCTATCTATTTTTTAAATACCAACTAAAACAACTCGATGGGAGGACGAACACAAGAAATACAAGAATTTCGGTGATGGAATTTTATATAAAGGGGCGAATTGCCTTGCCCCAGAAAAAAAAAAAAAATAAAACGCCCTACCGTTGTATTGGAGTTACTTATTTACCTAAATAATAATGCAGACGCGATGGAGGCTCGTGCAGGAGGGATATTCGCATGCGAATTATTGATCGATAAGGCTGCGCAGAACGTATATGACGCACACTGATGCGCCTCCTGTAACCACTATGCAACTTGGGTATCGCTTTTGTGATTAGGATATTTCTATTAGCATTTAACCTGGTTCATGACAGCACACTCGCGCACTATTTCCGAACGTAAAGGAAGAAAGAAACTGCGATCAAAAAGAAAGCCGAGCGTTTATAAATATAAGGGATAAGTGTAAGCTCAAATAAGCATGCAAATAACAAAGGAAAGTAAAGAAATCATCTCTTACTATGAGCAGAGATAAGGCGAGGAGCGCTGCCTTCATGTGAACGTCCAAGTCGATGGGAAAGCTCACATTGAAGGTGTCGACGTCTGTAAAATACTCCTTTACGAGTCCACCCCATTCCTTGGTGACGGCGCCTATGGCGACGCCGTTCATTGACCGCACCTTGAAAGGAGAAAACACAGGTTCGGGAACGTAACTTCAGCAGAGCTTTAAGCGATTTTCAATCAATCAATCAATCAATCAATCAATCAATCAATCAATCAATCAATCAATCAATCAATCAATCAACCAATGGCCCCTTTCCTCAGTATATTCCAGAAGGGAAGGGCTTGGCATTAGGTGCGGATATCCTCTTGAAAGCATCGAGTCACCTCGCTTTGATTCTACCCCGTTTTCATTCCTCACGCGAACCGCACGAATGGCATGAACTTCTCATTTTCTGAGGGCAAAAATTATTTCATCGCTTGGCTGTCTGAATTTCCACCCACGCGGTATATTCCTGTTGGTCGGCATAGTTCGAACAGGAAAAAAAAAAAAAAAGATGAATGAGCACGTATGTCGCAATTACAATAAACAAATATAATGACTACTGTTGTAATTAGCAGATTGTGGAGAAAGGTCTGTTTCAGCATAACTCGCAGAAATTAGCATTCTGCTCGGTAAAAGCAAATACACGATTCGATAAATCGATTTGTATAATGCAAGTAAATGCATCAAAAATTCGAGGGACACTTAAGAGTAAGGCCAGCACTCATAAAAGGAAATTACGTCAGGATTGTTAGTAAAAAATAAATTCCATCCAATCGGGACTAAATAAGATTCAGCGAAGGGGCGCAGCCAACGGAAAAGAACAGGTACGAACATTAAAGATGATTTGTGAGGTTTTATGCCCGACCAAGATATGATTATGAGAGACGCCGTAGTGGAGGTCTCCGAAAATTTCGACCACCTGGGGTTCCTTAACGTGCACTCACATCGCGCAGTACACGGGCCTCAACATCTCGCCTCCATCGAAATGCAGCCGCCGCGGCTGGGATTCCATCCTGCGACCTTCGGATCATCAGCCGAGTGCCATAACCACTGCACCATCGTGACAGGGCCAGGTACGGACAATAAGCTTTGCGATTTTGTATCAGGGGCGCGGGTCCGTGGCTTTGTTGTTTTATAAATTCTGCTCAGGCCGAGTTGCGAATTCGGCTGGTTGTGGATGACTGCGAGTTCAGGGGCTGGTTGGAAGTTCTGCCCCCCGAGACCGAATTCACAAATGGTTTCATCTGTAAACACTGTTGCCCCGCCACGGTGGTCTAGCGGTTATGGCACTCGGCTGCCGACCAGAAGGTCGCGGGATCGAATCCCGGCCGCGGCGGCTGCGTTTCGATGGAGGCGAAATGTTGAGGCCCGTGTGCTGTGCGGTGTCAGTGCGCGTTAAAGAACCCCAGGTGGTCGAAATTTCCGGAGACCTCCACTACGGCGTCTCTCATAATAAGAGCTGGTTTTGGGACGTTAAACCCCACAAATCAATCAATTTGTAAACACTGTTTAGCAACTGGGCAGCTGCGCTTGCCATAAATGCATTGAACTTCCCGCCGGTTGACTGACACCTGGTCTTGAGAAAAGTTCTACAGCATTTGGCCATCTTAACAGAGAAGCTGTTCTTAATCTACCCTTCATGGCCGTGATTATACGGAGTCTAATGTGCAGCATTTGCGCGAGCACTTTTTTTCATCTGTTGCACTTGACTGGCTCTTGCCCTCAGCCAGCTGCTACGTGATGGCGATTATTCGAAGCCCAAAGTGAGATAAAATGCAGGAAAGGTTTAGCTCAAATGTACGGGTTGCATCCCTGGAGCAGCGGCTGCGTTTACACAGTTAGCGTGACATGCAAATAAATAAATAAATAAATAAATAAATAAATAAATAAATAAATAAATAAATAAATAAATAAATAAATACATCGCCAGCTACGTCACGATCAGCAATAAAATCACAGCTTCGCGACTCGGACGGTTTTAACGGCAAGGAACTGTCTTGAATTTCCTTTACAGCGTAAGTTGTTATGAGATCACAACAAGGGCTGTTTTTGTCGCCGTAGTTGTCCGCCGCCGTAGCCGGTGTGCGTAACCAGTATCGCGCTAACTTTAGAAAAAAGAACTAGGACCGAGGAATATTCGAACCCACGTCCCTCTGTGTGGCAGTCGAGCATTCTACCTACCACTGAGCTACGCCTGTTTTTTGTCCTTCATTGCATGGAAATACTTCCAGTAAATGCGTTTAAACTGCACTATACAGTTGCCCACATACTAATTATACTCCAGTATAAAAAAACACACTTTGCACTTTTAAGCTCATAGACTCTTCAAAAGTCAGGTAAACAGACACAAGCGTCCAGGAGTGAAAGCCAGTCCGGAACAGGATAAAAAGTCTCAACCACACTGCGTATTTGGGCAACCTCTTCTCGGAACACAGACTTCGTCGAGCGATGTGGTTCAGCATGCCTGTCATTCATGTGGCTCCTCCAGAGTGCATAAAGTCCTAACAGCATGACCAAGTCTTAAGGCGTATTACTGCTGCTCTTCCTGAACGGGAGGAACCTAATACCGTGAGGTGTGAGGGGAAGTTCTTTTCTAATCGTTCGCTTGAGAATGTCCCAGAAATGAAATGCATCTTGACAGAGGATAAAACAATGCTTAATTGTCTCAGGTTGACGGCAGAGTCTACAGTTTACTGACCAAGGCACGCGTATTCCTTTTTCATTAAGCAAGGTCTTCACAGGTAACGTACCCGTGTGTAGCTTGAAGAAAAACGTTTTTGCAGCGGGTGATATACACATTTTACGTACACGGAAAAGGACATCATGTCCAGATAAAGACAAATATGGCAATCGGTAAACAGGCTCAGAGAAAAGGTCGTTCATGAGTGCAGCAGACAGCGTTATTCTATCGACAGCATATAAGTACTCTAACGTGGATCCAGCTTTTAAAAATAGGATAGTGTCAACAATTTCTTTAAAATATCTCCACAGACGCGATTCTTCAGCAGCGTTTGCCATTACAAAAAGAAAAGGGAGGTGATAGGCAATGCGGGTCCTAAGAACGGCTAGTAGAAATGGATGACAAACATCTTTGAGGTAAAAGAAGCGAAGTACTAACTACGCCTGTGGTTGAAAAATTATCGTTAAAGGACCTATACAGGCATAAAGCCTGCCGAAGAATCGCATTAACAAATGTAATGTTACGTTGCAGAATAGTAATACGCCACTACGCGTTGCGGAAAGTGGATTGCGTAACGAGTGCGAGGAATCATTTGAAAGAACACAGGGGGTGGATGCTTTGTAGTTCGGCACCCATGACAGAGGAATCATCAACATCATCATTACGAAATGATCTTCAACTTTTCAGCCATTATTACGAAGCACTGCCTCGTGAAGCAGTTTTGTCGTATCGTGCCATGCGTCACGCGACAGGAGACGTGCGCAGCCCCTACAGAAACCTGACTTGGCTCTTCGATATACCTGATGGCCCGTTCACTTGGCCAGATCGCTAAGAGTTTACAATGGCCTCTAAGAAAGTCGCTCCTCCAGCTTACGCTGTCACTAACCTGCGATTCCGCGCAAGCCTGGGGTTTTTCGTACCTATACGGAGCTTGCCTACTATAGCTCTAGCAACAGGACACTATAGAAAGTTTAATTCGATGCCAGAAGATGCAGCTGACGTAAAATTTTGACACATTTGGAGCTACGCAGCTGCATCGTATATGTACGACGAAGATGTGTGGACAGAACACACGTACTTCGAACTTGACGTCGCATTTACACGGCATACTCTCGGTGCATATCGGCCCCACCACATCCAATGCCGGTTCGTCCTGCGGGCTGTATACGGTGAAGTACGGGTGGCATATCGACCACCGCTGACGAATTTGAGCGATTGGAGTTCCTGGAGGAGCTTGAACTTCAAGTTCCTAGAAAGAGAGAGATGAAGAAAGGAAAGATTGGGGGCTAGGACAATCAAAAACATTCAAGTCTACTCTGTTGCTTACGCAGGCAGGATAATACTAAAATAAATAAATAAATAAATAAATAAATAAATAAATAAATAAATAAATAAATAAATAAAAGCACAGCAGCTTTGAACTCGCCTAGAGGTGCACATCAAAGTGGAAGTCTCCCACTCAGTGAGGCGTGCCTCGCTGATTTCGGTAATGGTAGTAAAGGAATACCACGGTTTCTGACAGACAATTTTGAGGCATGTGGCCATGTTGTAAGCATGTTTGTTGTCGCGAATGACCTTGAATCTAGACGTTGCAACCTTGTCCAACTATTCAAGCATTTTAACATTGAACTATTACAGCGAGCGAACAACAGTTACAGCAACTATGTGGATAAAAAGCCTGGTGATAAAGTTGAAACGACGCTGTAATACGCTAAAGTCATTGCATTCTCGTTGTTTAATGGGGTACTCTAAGGGGGAAGGCGCTATGGCGGCTCCTTCGCAATGTTTGCACGTACGCCCTGCTGCCTGTGCCTTTTGCTCTGGTGATGTAATAAAACGCTGACTTACTATCTTAGAACTGTCATTAAATTTTACCAGTGCCTTTGTGTTACTTACGGTGTTGTCAGTTACATTCAACCTTAGTGGAGGTGTCTTAACGCACGCGAAATACGTAAATTCCTACAGCCATACTTGTGAACATTTAAGTGCGTATATTACCAGGGCTATCGAGGCGAAAATTTCACTCCTAGCCACAGGCTGGTTTCGCCGACGTCTCGCGTCGTGATTGGCTGCCACCTGCTCTGGCGAAAGGATGTAGTGTACAAGACACGTTACTTTTTAAACGCGTCTTGATATTGTTACGTTCACAAGAGGCTTTATTTGGACGTAACGTACGTCTCCAGAGCCTACCGAGGCTCTGATACAAGTATCCTTCTCTTCTTGTTCTTGAATCGTCTTGCTCCCCTACAAATTGGTGCACATGCGCGCAAAGCGCAAGATTAATTTCCATGTTTGTCAGAATGCGCTTAATGTTCTAAGCAAGGCTAGCACTCCACTGCTACTGTTTTATACCCCGTGCGCAGCCGTTTCCAGCCGGTTACGGCCCCTTCGGCAAGCTGAATTCCATCAAATTTCTACGCCCTCTTTCGTGCAGGTTGTGAGAAATCTGTTAGCTGAATATATACTTGGCGCGCAGTAAAATGCAGTGGTAGATAAAAGAAAAATGGCCTTTTAAATAATAAATAAAGGTCTAGTTTCTTTTGCTGTACTTTTCGCGATACTTGAAACCTCGAGATGTTTTGAGCTAGGTTAAAAATGCCTTAAGAATTAAGCTGAGGGAACACTGGCAACAGCAACTTTAATGTTTCTTACGACGACTTTGCTAAAGCGAAACTAGAGCTCTGGTAGAGGGTTTTCCCGGAAAGTAGTAAGACTGACTTTAAAAAATTACAGCATATCCACGGAGTGAATGATGATGAGTGGGCGAAGCTCGGGAGGTTCATCGTAGATCGTGCCGAGTTCCGGATTAATTTAGTTAACGCGCACGCTACGAATCCTTATGGTTCAACTATGCACAAGTGAAATCTCCCACCGGCACTTCATTGCAAGTCAAGATCCAGTGCCTATATGGGTGGCTGGTGAACGGTTCTCCAACGCGAGCAGTCGGTATTTCTCAATCAAGAATTGATTGATTGATTGATTGTGGTTCGGTTAGGAAGGGACGCTAATTTCTGCAGCCCATGTAGGGAGCACGGCTAAGCGTCCGTAGGGGTGGGGGGAAAGGGAGTGAAAGAGATAGGAGAGAGAGGCCGTAGTGGAGGGCTCCGGAAATTTAGACCACCTGGGGTTCTTTAACGTGCACTGACAACGCACAGTACACGGGCCTCTGGCATTTTCGCCTCCATCGAAAATGGGACCGCCGCGGCCGGGATCGAACCCGCGTTTTTTGGGTGGCAGCCGAGTACCCTAACCACTACACCACCGCGGCAAGCTCACTAGGAGACGCTGCCTGCGCCAACGTTGTCTCTCGCGGGTGAGGGCGCGTTCTCCTTCTTTGCGAGCTGGTAGAGCATTCTTCTAAGAAAGAGCGTTTCCATAGTCAACGCGCGCCTTTCGCTCTCTCTCTTTCTGTCTGTCTCTCTCTCACAAGACAGCAGATGGAAGAATGAGAGATAGAGAGGCACGCGCCGGGAGAGAGAGAGAGAAAGGCACGCGCCGGGAGGCACGCGCCGGTTACGCCTGACGCCTGACGCAGGACAAGGTTAGACTAAGAGGAGCTTCGCCCCTAAAACAAAATATTTGCAGCTTGGATACACTTATTTAATAGTTTCCAGTATATGCCCCATCTGCGTCAACACACATTTTCCAGTGAATCAACGAATCACTAAAGGCTCCCTGGAGCTCAGAAACTGGAATGCTCTTCAGCTCGATCGTTACAGCGTCTTGAATAGCCACAATCGAGCCGTAGTGCCGTCTTTTCGTGACCTTTCAGTCGGAGGAGTAGGAAGCAGCACGAAGGCAGGGACATCCGAGATGTGAGGTAGCGGAGGAAGCTGTGTGATGCGATGTTCCATCAGGAATCCAGCACAGAAAAGGCGTTATGACTCGGCACATTGTCTTGATGGAGCCTCCATTTTGCAGACCTCTCTCAATCCGAAGTTTACGGTCACAATGTCGGACACAGCAGCTTTTGGCAAGTTTAATTGTTCTGATATCATCCGCGCATTGAACCTACCAGAGCTCACTGAAGCATTCCGCACTTTCATCAAGTTCTTGTCATTTCTTGCCGTTGGAAGGCGCCCTGACCGTTGATCACCTACAACTTGCCCTGTTCCCGTGCGGAAATAGTTCGTGCCCCTCAAAAACGCATGATCCACGCCTGGCACCACTCCCATTAGCAGTCTTGATGGAGTTATCGGTATCACTTACAGTATGACGCAAAAATTCACTGCGTATCGCTGCTCTAACACACGATTCACAGACCGGATTACAAGGGCGAGCCCCTTGAAAGGGGGTCACCTTAAACTAGATCTACACTCCGCGAAGGCCTGCAGACCAGTGGCGACTATAGTCTGTTTTAGTAGTTCCGTGCAGCAGAGCCAAGGCTACGGGACCATCGAGCGCAGAATTCTTCCGAGGCGAGACGAAACGCTATTGTTCGGACACGCGCACCCCGCTTCCACTTTCTCCTTTCAGGGCTGCAGTTGCCACTGCAGCGCCCGACAGTGGCAGATGACAAGTCGCGGAAGGACACGTTTAACATGTGTTCGCCGTCCGGATTGGCCGAGGAGGCCTGTAGCTTCCACGGTGATGCACGGAACATCAGAAACAGAGCATAGTCTGCTCGCAGATAAGACCCCCACCCCCCCTCTTTTTCTTGACACCTTAGCCAAGACATCCTTTCCATCTTATCCGTATCATAGTAGCATCTTGTCTTTGTTATAGAAGTGTAGTCGAAATGATCTTTACCTGCAGACAGCAAAAACAGCAGCAGTGCACGCATCGAAGGGGTCGCACAATGTGGATCACAGCGGTATTCGTGTGGTCTAACACGTCGATTTCGAGGCACCGTCGTGGGCCGCAGCAGCACCTGGCGCAGA
The DNA here is from genome assembly GCA_013339685.2 of Hyalomma asiaticum. Classification (NCBI taxonomy): domain Eukaryota; kingdom Metazoa; phylum Arthropoda; class Arachnida; order Ixodida; family Ixodidae; genus Hyalomma; species Hyalomma asiaticum. The sequence goes on from CM023482.1 coordinate 81,896,668, forward strand.
AGCTGGAATCTACGCGAAAACATTTGAAACAAAGAAGCGCGTAAGAGCAAGGAAAAAAAGAAAGAAAGGAAATGAAGAGAAAAAGGGCCCTTCGTTTTTCCAGTGTCACGCCGATTAAGGACACTAATACATCCGTGCAGCGGAAATACAAAATACGTTAGTGCAGTAAACACGGTAAAGTAAATTTGTGGAACGTGGTTGTGTTGTGTGATGCGAACAAGCAAGCAAGCAAGCAAGCAAGCAAGCAAACAAAGGCAAACCAACAGACATCTGCACAGCCACCACCGCCAGCACCACCAAAGGCGGAGCGGTGAATCAGACGATTGAAGGAATAGCTGGCACGATACAAGTGCGTAGTGCCAGGACGTAGCTTTACTAGATTAAATAACATCAAGAGTACATGCTAATATTACATATAATTGCTCTCCGGGCCAACGTGATGAAAAGTGACTAGCGTGCTGCGACGACATTGTCGTAGTCACAGGACGGGTACGTGAGGAATCGTTGCGTTGGAATAACCGCAGTAAGTAGAGAGAGAGAGAGAGAGAGAGAGAGAGAGAGAGAGAGAGAGAGAACATAAATTTACAATGTGGCAGAGCCCACAAGTTGCAGTAAGAGACTACTCACTTTCCTTAATGTTGTATATGATTTGACCCATTGAATTCTTGGCTTCGTAGGAGTTGCAAGTTTCAATACCCAAGAACACTGGGGAAAGAAAAGCGTATGTACGCATAAAACAAGAATGTAAATTCAGAAACACTCTTCTAGTGTAAGATTTTACTGGCGTACATATCGTATGCTGTGTATTTTTCTTTAGTGTCATTGGTGGACGAAGTCGAAATTTGCCCAGAACGATAACTGACGATAGTGCATTTACGATATTCTTATATTTCCTTTTTCACACCTTCGTAAAAGCATGCAGCGGGTGCAGTGTTCGATGCCGTAAACTTTGGTCCTACCTTCGGTGAGCTCCACTTTTTGCTGTATCACTACCTGGTCAATGAGTACTAAGTATTCGAGACCAGGCGGGCAATTGGTCCTGCCTGGAACTTGTGGGACCTGTGCAGCTCCTGCGAAGGTAAATGTTAACGAGTTATCTTGTGGAAGTGGTTTTGTGCAAGCTGGTCCATGTTCACTAGCCTCATCTGTCAGAATCTTAAGAGAAAACCGTACCTAATCGTATAACGTAGGACAGTGAGCGTAGGACGTCGGATTTAGCGAGTTCATATGAAGGTGGGTACAGGACTGTCAAACGATATTTTGCGAATTCGGCCCGAGATACATCCAACAGTACGAAGCACTAGCGATTTTCCACGCTCTTTTTACCGCTTTTAGTTTTCCTTTAGATTTAAAATAAGCACACACGAGTAAGCCCCATGAGCAATGTAAAGTGAATCCATATTTGCAATCGAGAGATAACAAAATCTGTTTCTCAAGACTAGCGAGACGCGGCGTGCGACGAAAAAGTTAGTCTGCGCATGACAGACCTGTAACCCACGCTCGGAAGCAAAGTATGGTTGACTAACTCACACACTGAAGAATTACTTATGCTTAGTGTAGTTGGTTGCGAAGTGTCTGTTTCACTTGAAGGAATGTGTGTAAGTAAGGCTGTGTCTCGGGGCCTTGAGCACCGTGAAAGGTGGCCTGATAAGGAACGTCATACAGAAATATACCGTCCGAGCGCACGTTCCTTAGGTCTCGATAGTTCGAGCTGCTTGCAATTTTATTAGCTGTTGCTTTAGTGGAAAGTGAATAAACGGCTATATCGCAGTGTGAAGTACTCTGGGGTCTAAGAGATGCCAAGAGAAGGGATAAGACAGAGAAACATGATGGGAGGGCACGCGTCGTTGTACCACGATTAGGAGGCTCGAGCTTTGGCTTTCCCTCTACATTTAGGTAAATCTCGGAATCTGCTTGTCCAAGACATTGGCTCTAGATAAAGGCTGCTCGTTCTCGCGAACTCCCGATCACTTCAACTCATCTTCCTTTGTGCACGTCGTCTTACAAGCTTTGGTTCCTTCCAATAACTAGCATAACAAGACAGACGCTAGCGCGAAGCACGGATATATTACCGCATGTTAAACAACGAAACGTTCACGCATCCCGCTTTGTCAGATGTCTACCGACCTTGTCCAGAAAGTGGCATGCCGGGGACGGGCGGTGCTGAACCAGGAAAGGTTGAATCAGGAGCCGTGGAACTAGGCGCAGCGGAATCCAGCGGAGGAGCAGTGGGCGCCGATGGAGGAGGCACTTGAGGGTCGGGGATGAAGCCTTCAGGTATTTCGATGCCGGACACATCGGTACCATGCTCTAGAGTGCGAGAGTCATGCGCTTGGTAAGCAGACCCAAATGACGCGGTGCCGCCATGCACCGTCGCAGGAGGACCGCTGGCAGGCACCGAGGCACGAGGGAAGCCATATGGAGTGCTACCACTCGCGTACGGGCCCGCAGGCGTCGACGAAGCGGAGGCGTAGGAATCAGCAGCAGAAGTATGTGTCAGTGGGGCGCCGGTTGCAGAGTGTCCGGGTGCGTAAGAAGCGTGTGCGAAGGATACTCCTCCCGTAGACTCCGCGTAGCCTTGCGCTGTGGGAACAGGCCTGTTGAAGTCATTCGCAAGCCCACTAGGCGTGCCGTAACTTGAGGGCGGTGTAGCACGGGCTGCGGCATCGGGAGCTATGCTGCCAGGCACGGTGGTACCGCCCATGGAGGTGCCGGGAAAAGACGCAGAAGGACCAGCCGCGACGCTGCCAGGATTTGGTAGAGAAGGCGGAGACGCTGGTTGCGGAGCTGTGTTGGATGTAGGCAGCCGAAAACCGATTTGCGGGGATTCTGCATGACGATACCATGAGAGGACAGGAAATGAAGCAGTCAAAACCAACGAATGTTATTGTGGCCTAAAATATTTAACTATATGTCCACAATTTAACCATATGTCCACAACTGCACACGGCTAGCTGATGCCCAAGCTTACCTTATCTGGTTCAAACTCTACTGAACGGATTAACTATAATAAGGACGTCGGGCGCCCGCAATCTCTTTTGATCCTGCAGCATCAACTGAAAGATGACGTGCTTTATATGAAACGTGTCTAGCACCTGGAAATTTTACGGATCTAAAGTGCAGTTTTATTCCTTCGACATATTTTGGAAGTTGTGGGAACACCTTAGTTCAACATGGCACATCGTGGTTCAACGAAGGAGTGTTTTGCTTGAATGTGCGATAGGTGTTTTGTTAAGAAAAGACTGCTGGAACAGGCGGTGCCATGGTAAATATTGGTTCCAAGCAGGTATGCCTTAACTCAGCAGCTTCGCTTTCTAAACTGAAACACGAGTCGCTATTATTGTGAAGAGTTTTGGCTCTCATATATCAGCTTTCTGTTATGTGTTCTACAATTCCGCCATTACTCAATGCTCCTCATGAGGAATGTAAGGTACTTTGAAAGAAAAAAAGAAAGAAAGAAAGGAAGAAGGAACATAAATAAATAAATAAATAAATAAATAAATAAATAAATAAATAAATAAATAAATAAATAGACTAATTAAGAAATGTGAAATTCTTCAATCGTTGCACCATACATTTCAATTTCAACGTCCTAAATAGGTTGAAAACATCGTCGCTGAAGTCGTGCAAGGCCCACGCGAAGAGTTATGAAGGACAAGAAAATTTATAATAGAAAAATTATCGGTTAGAGATAGGCCTATGTACATTTACAGATTAGTAAAAGCCACTATACGAGTTTTTATTTACAAGTGCGTAAAATCTATTGACGCATACTTTCTTTCTACACATTAGAGGGCCAATGGTAGAGTGCAAAATTATAAAAGGCATGTTACGGAAGTGCAATCACGGAAGTTCACGTGGGAATGTATGGCTATTTCATTTCACCGAATATACTCGTTCCATACGTTTTTCTTGGTATCGTCCCGTGGGGATGTCTGTTATTATTCTAATAGATAAAAAGAAACTGTAGCTAAAGAGCGTACGACCTCCTTTTACCACGTTCCGTGTCCTCGTGCTTGCTCTAGGGCGAAATCCTATCTCTCACACATTTGATTGAGCATTAACATCGACCATGAAGGCTTAAATTTCTAAAGAAAACCAGCTCAAAACACACGGACACACAAGAAGAAGGCGCACAGGACAATGCTGCTTAAAGTACAGCGTCATTCAGCCGTAGGCGAACACTATAAGAGAAGGGCTCCGCAGTGCGAAACGTCTCCATCGAAATAAATTAATAAATCGTGGGCAGCCCACCAAGGTAATCTTGAAGCAGCTGCCGAGGTACTATCTCTTACCGGAGTGCAAATGTGCTCCATTAGGATCCATGGCAGCGCAGCTTACACTTTCGTTGTTGTCTTCTTCGTCTTACGACGAGATATGGTGACCACAAAATTACATGTATTGACCAAACTCTCCAAAGGAAAAATAATAATTGTAGAAAAAAAGAAGCTCACGAAGAAGACATCCGCAGGAACGGAAAAGTACGTCGACTCCCCGAAAAGAAGCATTCTCAAAGCAGAACAAGCAAAAGCAATAATTTCCGCCAGAATCGCATGAACACGGCGATCGATTTCATCATCATAATCATCATCATCATCCTCCTCCTCTTCATCATAATCATGATCATATTCTTCTTCTGTTTTTTTTTCTTTTTTTTAGAGGTGGCACTTGCGCACGGTTTTCAGAGGTCGTTTGACACCTTGAAGCTGCGCTGGCTTCTTAAACGTGCGTCATCATCGATAAAGCAAGTGGACGAATGGATGCACAGGCTAACAGGCTTGAGGGACAGAAAACGCGAGGGACATGAAAGGCTGGACGACCAGACGGGCGTCCGACGTGTTGCCTCATGTAGCGGTGTCGGAAAGAAGTGCATGCAGTACAATACGCGTCCCGACAAAACCCATGGCTGTGGACGATTGTCAACGCTAACACGATTAGCACTGACTGAGTAATCTCGAAACAAAACGTGCTGGGCCGTCATGTTGTATGAGGCGCTTGCTGCTGTCGGGCTCCTCTGCGGTGTTTTCGTTTTGGACACACTGCGACGTCTAGCGGCAGCGTTGGGAAGGCCGCGACGTGTGCATTCGTGATTACATTTTGGCAGGTATTCGCGTGTGGCGCTGCACAACATCCTTAAAGGGCTGGTTTTAACAGCGGAGCTGTTTCGGGAATAGCAGTGTCCACCGTCCCCGCTTCTTCCCCGTACTACAGTATAGTGGGTACAGGGAACAGGGAAAAGTCGACCCGCTTTTCCCCTGTACCCACTGCCTACACTCTTGCCCTTAGCCCACTGCTGCATGACAGTGATTATGCGAAGGGCACTATAGAAAGAGATATGGAAAGAAAAGGCCGCGGCGGCTACATTTCGATGGAGGCGACATGTTGAGACCCATGTACTGTGCCATGTCAGTGCAAGCTTAGGAACCCCAGGTGGTTAAAATTTCCGGAGCCGTCCACTGCGGCGTCTCTCATAATCATATTACGGTTTTGGGACGTGAAAATCCAGAAATAAATGCTATTCAGCAATCAGAGTTTGTTGGAAAAATCGGAGTCCATTGGAGACAGCGTGATGTAGTACCCTGCATCCGGGAGCAACGCGCCAAAACACAGCGCTTTACGAATAACCTGACGATAAGTTTAGTAGAACTTAGCGAAAGTGCCGAAATTTGAAGAAAAAGATGTGGATGATCCCTCTGCCTTAGGAATCGGTGTAACACGAAAGTGAAACCTGTCTTCGCGAAGCTGTGGAGTCCATGAGCGGCAATCTGGCGAATCGAGTTGCGAAAGATGGGTTTGGTACTCTGGACATGTCAACCCGTTTGCATGTAGACATAAGCGACACCTCGACACGGCACACACAGGGATCCTTGACAGTTGTACATGAGCAAAAATCCTCGAACGACTCACATTTTTCCAGACACACTGTATTGCACGGCCAGAGCCCCACGCAAACCTGCCGTAAACCAGACGCGTCCGCAAACGGCGAAACCTTGCAAGCGAAACCGAACTGGTTGTCGGCGGACCGTTTTGCAAACACAGAGTCCGCTGTAGGGAAATGTGCATTATTTGCTTGTCGACGGCCGTCTTTGCATTCTTGGTGCGGAGCGCGTCGCAACCCAACTGGCTGCCATACGCGCCGCACAAGACAAATTATGTAGCGGTCGTGGTTCACTGTCTTCTCAGGGGAAATAGTGCGGTCGACCCAGGCGGGCTGGCCAGTTATTAGTCACTACAATGCTTTGGAAAAATTAGGAGCTAGAAAGGTTGCAACATAACGCCACTAAATTCTAATTTATCAGGAAAGTGTGAGCTAGTACAAGGAAAACTGTTGCTCCGATCTTCCTTTTTGTTGTCTTCGAACGCTGCTGTATAGGATGATGATAATGATAATGATGATGATGATTGTGGTTCGGTTAGGGAAAGGACGCTAATTTCTGCAGCCCATGTCGGGAGCACGGCTAAGCGTCGTGGGGGTAGGGAAAAAGGAGCAAACGGCGCCGTGTGAAACTTGTAAGCGCGTCAATACCTCTCTCGTGCGGGACACCAGCGGCGATACTGATTCCTCGCAAGTTGCGTTGCGCTTTCGAATAGTTCTTTTTTTGCCTTCTAAGCAATCATAAACTATTTCATGTCGCCTGTATATCGTTGTTAAAATTAGAGACACGCGTGAATAGTAGTCAATATCGCATTTTTATTAGTAACCTTCTTTCCTCTGAGGTATCTGTGTACTAAGTAACGTGAGAATCCAGGCGCCGCCACAGTTGCCTTCGATCCTCGTGGTCATCGTATCGAAACGTTTCACTACTCTTGCATTCCTTCCATTACATTTGTTAGACTGACTACTGGACCGCTCAGTTCTTTTCTTTTTTTCTGTAGTTCCTTTTTCTTATTCTTCTTCTGGGCTCAGTCCCTCTGGACGCAAACCCAGTTTGACTGACTACTGCCGCCCGATGCTTGGCCATGTCTCCCTCAGTCGGTGAGCGCCATAAAAGAGGATCATCATCATCATCATCATCATGCTAACATCGTCACCTTTCACAACCAACCGGCGACCACAGGCTCCACGGGACTGGTACCGATTCGCCCCTGCTAAAGAAAAGGAGCTAAACAAATGTGTCCTGTCTGGTCGTGGTTCCAGGACTAAGTATCAACACTGTAACCATGGCACAACAAGGAGGTACGTGGGCCTGTGTGCAAAGTGAAGGAGTGAAAAGTCACCTCTTCATTCGTACTTTGCTAAACGTTCTACAACTCTGAATTGCGCTTTAGTGATTGTGTGCGTGCTACGTTTGACTCTTCATTGTGTAATTGGGTGGCACTGAACTGGAATCGTGGCGACTTCGGCATGTTGGCAGCACATTAGGAACGTTTAGTATGTCGTCTTTTGTGTTTATTTGTGGCCTTGTTCATTGCGATATAGAACGTTCCTGATTGAACTAGATCAGAGCGTTGCACTAGTAATCGAGTGGTAGCGATGAACATTGCTTGATAAATTTTATTATCCGTATAACTCAGTATAATCGTTCAGCGAGCGCGTACTGGACTTGGTGCAGTACGAGAATCCTATATCCCGGCTGCACTTAGTCCGTTCATCTTGTTAGTGCATACTGACAGCAATAATAACGCTCTACATGCTGTGCAACGTGGACAATTTCGATGCCAGTGATATTCCCGGCGAGCGCATGCAAGGTTCTGGCCCACTTGAAACCTTATTCTAGAGAATAGAACCGAGCCTCTGAGGCGCACTTGCGTATTAAACAATCGAATACAGTCACTGTTATTACTGCGAGTGTCGGTCGTACTACGAACAATTTAGAATTTGTGGCCTCGTCAAGTGTGCGTTGACAGTATCGAAAAGCACGAGTACGCGCAACGACGAATGCGAAGTGTGTGCATGTTTGCGCGACAAAGAGTGCAGAGGTGCGGGCAAGAGTCGGCCGCGTTTGGACGGTTACAGATTTGTCGGTGTTTCTGACGTGGCAAAGCTTTATCAGCAGTTTTATCATGCGAACGCGAATGGGGGACTCATTGACTAACCATCGAATAAACTTAATGCTTCGTATTTTATTATTTCGAATGAACGCTTGCGCGTCCCCATTAAAACTCGTATGTTCCCACATATCACAGAAGAAAACTCCTACAATACTAAAGGAACGTATGAGGCTAACGCGAAAGAACGTGCAAGAGTTTTCGTGCTATGCGCATACGGTCATCTGACACGTGCAGGTACTGTTTTCAGTCAAATGCCTTTTTTAAAGATTCAACGAAATGAAGAGGACGTCAGGCATGATTTAACTCACCTTGCGTCGTCATCTTCCTGACACGTCATTGCTTATTTCATCACGCCTCCTTTCAAGTACTTCAAGTGCAAATGCAGTACAAGATCCTTGCCCAGCAAACTAAGATCGCCTTATCTTGCCTGCCTACAGCAATCATGAAGAAACCAGTCACGACTGTTCATTGTGCTCCCGGCCTTGAGTACCTCGCTGTCATAGACCAAATTATAATACAACAAAAAGTTCAACTCGCGGAAGGTAAGATGGAGGTGTGGAGGTTAGGAGTATATGTTTTCATTGTTGTATATATTCTTAAAATTATTTTCATAACACGGAACAAGAAGTGATGAACGGTTGATTTCCTGTCGTCTCAGCGCTGCTGTGTTTACACACACGCTTGCATCGCACAAAAGGTTAACCGCCTTACACAAGTACGTTAGTTAATTCAGTAAAGTTTTGCTGAACGCTTAAAAGAGGATGGATGGTAACCTGCGTGCCAAATGCTTCGTGCAGCGTTTCCACAAAGCATGGGATCTGCATAACTTGTTATTGAAGAAGGCCAGAACGAGGCAAGACAGTAATTAGCGGCAAGTCGACTCATTGTGCGCATCTGCTCATTTGCGTGTACACGCAGAAACTCGAGGATTTTAGTTTGTCTACATACTTCTTTACGTTTGCGGATACCAGTGTACCGGAAAAATGTGCGTGATCGACAGCGCTGGCAGCTGATATTACTGTGGCTTACACGTTTAGCATGAATGCTTGCATAAAGTATTGGTCGTGAGATAATGATTAATCAACAGTACTTTTAGTGTTTTATTTCGACGAGGACATTCATTGGACTTAAAAAAATATAAGTCGAATGCACTGCAGTTAAGCAAAGCGCCGCTAGATGTCGCCAGCAGTTGTAGTTCTGCTGCTGTTTTGCAGTAAAGTGCTTCAGAGGAGTCAGTCATCCGGAAGCGTAAAGACATCTACGGAAAAACTTAAATCCACTCGACACGGGATCCGTCAAAAACAGCTGTGAACATACGTGAGAGCTAAATATATAGCGTTCTAGTTACTGCAAGAACATTGCTGCATATTTAAAATTCACCTTTAAATATCAACTTTTTATCTTTTGCTCACCCCTAACAGCAGTTCACATAATTAAGGTTCTTCATTATAAACGTGCTCAGCGTTATGCCTACACCAGTATGCGAAACCATGCGTGTTCTACGCTTGCTGTACATATTCGTGCCAACTATAGTATGATAAGTTCACTTTCATCACTAAGTTTCAACCACAATAATTAGCGTTATCACTGCCAGGATAAACGTTATCACTTAAAGCATAGACGCTTTCTGAGGCAGTCAACGTGGCACGGCCACAAGGACGTGAGAAATTGAGGAACAACGGCCATGAGTGCCTATGTCATGAACGTATTAACCGTATTGCCTGTTGCTTTAAACTGGCGTTGTTGCATTTGTGTATCGTTGCTAGCTAAAGCGATGAGTGCTTCAACATGTGAACGAGGGACGCAGACGACCCGCATATAGGTCGTGCTGCTAACAATGACTAGACTATTGTACGAGTTATATGATGCAGTACTTGTGCACCCGACAACGGAATATGCTAAGTGTAACAAGATGGCGTCGCTCGGAAGACCACTGTATTGCAGTAAGTGATATAAAGTCAATCTCTTTTATATGTGATAGGTAGACTGGTTATACCTTGGGAAACTTTGGGCGAGCACATATTTGCGCAAGTTTATTTTGCTATACTGCATCGTAGCAGGATACTTAGAAATCAGGTATTTCGCATTAAGCAATATTTTATTCTTGCACATATATTCGTAAACGGCTCTGCGTTGAATTTTCTACAAGGGTGAGTTGCATTCGCTGATATGTTGACCTTCTCTCGCATTCGTTTGCCTACGTTTCCTCTAGTCTGACATTAAACACTTATTGCTGGATTAGTCATTCGAGGCCAACATTTTACGTAGCGTTCGCTTTCAATTAGTAGTTCATACGTAAAATATATTTGTTAGCAGTGTTCGTGCGCGCTAATTATAACGCGATAGGTACTGATGCAATGTACGCCTTGTTTGGCTGTTTCATGTTTTGTGCATATATCTCTATGTTCCGCTCTTGAATTCAGAAAAGCTTTCAAAGGTGCGACTATCTCTAATCGGTGTTTTTTTTTTTTTTTCAGTTATTCTTCCTGTCGAGAGTTCCAACTGGTACGTCGCTAAGAACTCGGCTGGCGAGTTCATATTCAGTATGAAGGAAGGTAAGAACATCTCATGTGCACTTAGTCTGTGTATCGATGAACAGATCGCCACCAAACTAACCATATTAAAATTCTGGAGTCTGTCCAGAAACGAGCTGCCAGATTCATTGCTTCAGATTACTCCCGCTGCTCCAGCATCTCCGCCCTAAAATTTAAAGCTTCCTGCCCTCGCTCTTCGTCGTCGTATTGCACGTCTCTGTCCTTTTCCACAAATTCTTTCATTCAACCACACGTGACAACCAGCTTATCCAACCAGTCCATCGAGGTCATCGCACAAGTCATCCAAACGCTGTGATCCCGCCACGTGCTCACACCACGTCATTTCAGCAGTCGTTCTTCTTGCGCACCGCCCGAGACTGGAATGGCCTTCCGGAAGAAGCAGCAGTCATCCGCGATTTCATGCGCTTCAAGAATGTCATCCAAGAAGCAGACTCAGTTGTATCTTAACCATTACTTTAATCGATACGGCCTCTCTTATGTCGCCCACCCCTCATGTAAAGTTCCATACGGAACCTTTAAGGATACAATAAATAAAAATAAAAAGAACACGATTGAGAACAGGGAATGTCGCAGGAGCCAACGTTTCGACAAGTGGACTTGACTTCCTCAGGACAGCGATTGCTTTCTCCAGCGTTCGTTTATGTGCGCCATTGAATGCTCTCCCCCGTCCACGGATGGAGAGGAGAAGAGCGGCACGTGGAACAACAAACAAAAAAAAAAAAAAAGGGGGGGGGGGGGGCTAGGGTGTAGGGGAAGTTGGGTGACAGGTGTTAGCCTGACTAATATACATGGCAAGAACGAAAGCTTCCAAAGAATCCGCTTATGGTACATATCTTGGAAATACATGGTGTGCACAGCGCTAGGAAGCAGAATGAAGAAAGAAACACATACGTTAGGTACAGGCATTGCAACCACCTCATGAGTCCCCTCTCCAACCCCTCACCACCCGCGCGGCACCCGCAGTGCATTTCACCGAAAGCTTGTTGCTAAAATATGTGACTACTGTTCAACCCCGTTGTTCTCTTGGAACTGGATGGGGGATCCGCACCTGGAAGTAGACTTTCGGGAAGAAACATTGTCCCACCGTATCTAATGGACTCAAGGGTTCCCTTTGAAAGGTTTATGCCCGTAGGGTATTGAACTTGTATATGAGATACGATTCCCTGTATTTTCTGTCCCTCGGCGAGCGGAAGTTTGCCTGAAGTGTGTAGAGTTTGAGTTCGTCAAAATTATGACCTGCCATATTAAAATGTCGCGGCACTGCCTTCGGCAGGTTATTCGCGGTGTCCGCGCGGTGCCCTTTTAATCTAACATTAATTGGTTGACCAGTTTCACCGATGTATTGCTTGTGACGGAATGAACCTTCCAATAATATAACGTTTGAACTGGTGCAAGTGAAACTTGATTTTATATGATGGACATTTTATATGATAGTCACTTCCCGTTTTAAGATCACTTTGAATGTGATTTGTAGTCTTACATCTGGCACGGGAGCAAGTTATTACGCAGGCGGTGCGCTGAGCGTTTACTTTGGTATGCACTAACACTATTACGGCGGTAGGTGACTTGGTATTTCGGGAAACTCTTTTCTAAGGCGATCGTTCCTTGTTAGTATTGGAATTTATTTGAGAAGAATATTATTTATGTTTGCGCATTAGAGTATTTCGTTATGAATGCTAGCGGCTGGTTCGCCTGCGCTTGAAGGCCTCTTTTTCCTAGTGCTGGTGTCCTATCTAGTTTACACACGTCATTGTATGCCTTTTTGAGAGCCTCGTGCGGGTGATTTCGTTCAGCTAAGGTTGCCTTTAAATTGCGTAAGTGGTGAACGTAATCCGCGTCGTTGCTACAAATTCTTCTTGTGCGCCTTGCCTGTCCTATAAATATGCCCTGTTTGCAGTGTCGCAGGTGATGACTATTATAATCTAGGGATTGCTGGCTATTCGTTGGCTTTCTGTAAAGTGTCGTCTTTAGTTTTCCTTTTACGATGGATACTGTCGTGTCGAGGAAATCATTTTACTAGGAGAGTGGTGCATGGAAAACTTAATGCTGGTATGAAACTCGTTAAAATGCTAAAAAATGTGCTTATTGCACTAACACCATGTTCCCAAATAATAAAGATATCGTCTATGTAACGGAGGTAGGTGCGAGGTTTTAGCGGCGACGATTCCAAAAGCTGTGCTTCTAGTTGCCCCATGAAGATATTTGCGTAGGTCGGTGCAAAAGGAGTGCCAAAAGTTTGCAGGTAGTTGGTCGAGTCAAATTCAAAGTAATTAAGTGTAAGGGCTAGTTTCAGTAATGCGATGTAAACATCAGCGGCGTGTGCGCGCTTGCTACTCTGTATTGCCTTCCAGAGCGCTTCGATTCCTTCTGTGATAGGTATATTCATGTATAGGGAGGTGACATCTAATCTTACCAGTATTGCCTGATCCGAGAGTGTTTGAATTTCGTTAATGGACTCTATAATCCGCAGAATGTGAGGTGTATCCTGAATATCCTGAATTATCGAACTTTCTTAATCACCACCTATCCGGCATACCGCCCACCCTGCCCCGCCACGGTGGTCTAGTGGTTATGGCACTCGGCTGCAGATCCGAAGGTCACGGGATCGAATCCCGGCCGCGGCGGCTGCATTTCGATGGAGGCGAAATGTTGAGGCCCGTGTGCTGTGCGATGTCAGTGCAAGTTAAAGAACCCCAGGTGGTCGAAATTTCCGGAGACCTCCACTACGGCGTCTCTCATAATCAGAGCTGGTTTTGGGACGTTAAACCCCACAAATCAATCGATCAATACCGCCCACCCTTCCGTCCTTTATTTCATACCTCAATATATATATATATATATATATATATATATATATATATATATATATATATATATATATATATATATATATATATACTATATAGATATATATATATATATATCCAGCAATTAAGCAATGATCCAGCTACGCGTCAGTCCCGTTGAAGGCGATTTCGTTCCATCCGCAACGTTGGTAGCGGTATATATTGAACTATAAACCATAACTGCACGACTGCATTTCACACTGCCTCCAAAGGTTGAAAGACACTGCTACGGAATTCTTTCGCCACTTCAGCAGAAACCAAGCCACGCGGTGCGCAGAAGACATCTGCCTAATCTACTCTGCTTGACATTTACAAAGAAATCCAAACTGTACAACATTACATAGTACCCAAACATAGCTCAACCAGATGCTATCTTGCGAAACCCTAATTGCAACAATTAAAAAAAATGTCTTACTCAGTTTTTTTTTTTTTTCGGAAAGGCCCGAAGCGGCACAATTCGTGCTACCGTCAGTGCACGGACACCACTTCGTAACATTGCAGCTTGTTCATCCGCGTTCTTTATTGCTACGATGCTTGATTTTCCTATAGGAGACCATATTATACGGCGATCTCCACAGCTCCTAAGCCGTTTTAAGTCATCGAAGTACGTTTTTCGTCACCTGTGTCGGTCGCAGTGACACTTTGCTGGAAGTATGGTGCAGTACAAACAATTAAGTGTTGTTTCGTGCGAGATTGACTGCGCAGAAAAATTGGCAGATCCCACGTGCAGTGGGAATCAAGGAAATGCGAAGCACGCATAAGGAACGCAAAATGGATTTCCATTGTTGTCTCGCTATACCGAGTTTGGTACATATGAAGTTAACGAAACGGCCGCAAGAGCACCATGTCTGTGGCATGTAAACCATGCCGCTCATACACGCATGTCATGATTCTAACGTTATGACCTGTCATTTACGTTCGTCATGCAGTCGTGTTGTGCCATAGCAATTTTGGTATACATCCCTTTAAGGAAACGAGTGGCATGTAGATCATGCCGCTAATGACATGCATGTCACGATTTTCATGTTATGACCCGTCATTTATAATCGTCATGCAGTCATGTTGTGCCAAACCAATTTTCAATATAGGCTCCGTGCAGTCGAGTTTTCCATGTGCGGCATCAGCGCCAGAATGCACTGCCTGGCGGAGAGAAGCAAAATTGGGCAGACTGTGACAGGGAAAATCGCGAACGCGATGATTGATTGTGGTTTTTTGGTTGAGGAAAGGACGCTAATTTCTGCAGCCCATGTAGGGAGCACGGCTAAGCGTCCATTGGGGGTGGGGGAAAGGGAGTGAAGGAGATAGGAGAGAAAGGCCGTAGTGGAGGGCTCCGGAAAATTTAGACCACCTGGGGTTCTTTAACGTGCACTGACAACGCAAAGTACACGGGCCTCTGGCATTTTCGCCTCCATCGAAAATGCGACCGCCGCGAACGCGATGCGTGTTTTGGTGAAATCTTGACTCGATCAGAAGTCGCACAAAATGCGTTTTCCCGCATCGTAGAGCATTCCTATACTTATTGCGCGCCTTCCTGAATAAAAATACGGTCTCTCAAAATCTTGCCCAAAATGTCAAAAAAGGTTACACTATAGTCTTGGGTGTTTTGTGAAATTTTGACTCGATCAGAAGTCGCACAAAATGCGTTTTCCCGCATCGTAGAGCATTCCTCTACTTATTGCGCGCCTTCCTGAATAAAAATACGGTCTCTCAAAATTTTGCCCAAAATGCCAAAAAAGGTAAGAATATAGTATTGGGTTTTTTGTGAAATTTTGACTCGATCAGAAGTCGCTCTAAATACGTTTGGCCGCATCATAGCGCATTCCTCTACTTAATGCGCGCCTTCCTGAATAAAAATACGGTCTCTCAAAATTTTGCCCAAAATGCCAAAAAAGGTAAGAATATAGTATTGGGTTTTTTGTGAAATTTTGACTCGACCAGAAGTCGCACAAAATGCGTTTTCCCGCATCGTAGAGCATGCCTCTACTTATTGCGCGCCTTCCTGAATAAAAATACGGTCTCTCAAAATTTTGCCAAATATGCCAAAAAAGGTAAGAATATAGTATTGGGTTTTTTGTGAAATTTTGACTCGATCAGAAGTCGCTCTAAATACGTTTGGCCGCATCATAGAGCATTTCTCTACTTAATGCGCGCCTTCCTGAATAAAAATACGGTCTCTCAAAATTTTGCCCAAATTCCATAAAAGGTAAGACTATAGTATTGGGTTTTTTGTGAAATTTTGACTCGATCAGAAGTCGCACAAACTGCGTTTTCCCGCATCGAAGAGCATTCCTCTACTTATTGCGCGCCTTCCTGAATAAAAATACGGTCTCTCAAAATTTTGCACAAAATGCCACGAAAGGTAAGACTATAGTATTGGGTTCTTTGTGAAATTTTGACTCGATCAGAAGTCGCACAAAATGCGTTTTACCGCATCGTAGAGCGTTCCTCTACTTATTGCGCGCCTTCCTGAATAAAAATACGGTCTCTCAAAATCTTGCCAAAGATGCCAAAAGAGGTAAGAATATAGTATTGTGTTTTTTGTGAAATTTTGACTCGATCAGAAGTCGCTCTAAATACGTTTGGCCGCATCATAGAACATTCCTCTACTTAATGCGCGCCTTCCTGAATAAAAATACGGTCTCTCAAAATTTTTCCCAAAATGCCAAAAAAAGTAAGACTATAGTATTGGGTTTTTTGTGAAATTTTGACTCGATCAGAAGTCGCACAAACTGCGTTTTACCGCATCGTAGATCATTCCTCTACTTATTTCGCGTCTTCCTGAATAAAAATACGGTCTCTCAAAATTTTGACTCGTTCAGAAGTCGCACAAAATGCGTTTTCCCGCATCGTAGAGCATTCCTCTACTTATTGCGCGCCTTCCTGAATAAAAATACGGCCTCTCAAAATTTTGCCCAAAATGCCAAAAAAGGTAAGACTATAGTATTGGGTTTTTTGTGAAATTTTGACTCGATCAGAAGTCGCACAAAATGCGTTTTACCGCATCGTAGAGCGTTCCTCTACTTATTGCGCGCCTTCCTGAATAAAAATACGGTCTCTCAAAATCTTGCCAAAAATGCCAAAAAAGGTAAGAATATAGTATTGTGTTTTTTTGTGAAATTTTGACTCGATCAGAAGTCGCTCTAAATACGTTTGGCCGCATCATAGAGCATTCCTCTACTTAATGCGCGCCTTCCTGAATAAAAATACGGTCTCTCAAAATTTTTCCCAAAATGCCAAAAAAAGTAAGACTATAGTATTGGGTTTTTTGTGAAATTTTGACTCGATCAGAAGTCGCACAAACTGCGTTTTACCGCATTGTAGAGCATTTCTCTACTTATTGCGCGCCTTCCTGAATAAAAT